>JAQGAB010000794.1:0-21759 GCA_034696565.1 Isotomurus graminis | reverse complement strand
ACTTAAACAGTATTGCATAACTTGCGAGTATCAGCTTTTGCATCAATTAGAAAGCAAACTCAGCTGTACACACTTGTTGATCAAAGATTACGTTTTTAAAAATAATATTTAAACATTTAAAGACACAAACATAATAGCAGCTTGAAAGATAATGTTGGGATTCACAAGTAATCAATCGAACCCTACGACGGTTTTCTGTATTATTACTAGAAAATGTTTATGCAAATCTTTCGTTGAATTGAGACAGAATAAGGATTATTCAATGGAATTGAGAAGAAAGTTTTACAATGCTTGTATTTATTTGCAAGTACGTGGATTTCTGTAAAAGTATTTTCGTCTTAGATTACTAAGAAATCTTAATACCAAGAAGGGACTTACAACTCTCTTTCATAACACTCTGATGTGCAGAAAGCTGGGGGAACTTATTATTAACATACTAGGCGCAGTTGTAGGCGTAATTTCACTTCGGTTAATTGAACAAACCCAGCACACTGTGAACAAGCCACGGCAAAAATAAATCCAGTAGGTTCATATCAGTTTTTCGTGTATCCTATCATCTATGGCATTATTAAGGATACAATTCCAGGATGTACAATCACATACTCATGTATTACTCATTTCACAACATGAAATACACGAGAATTCTAAATACGAAAGCTGCAAATCGTCTCATGTGAAACATCCTGATTTCTCATAGATTATTGTCAACTGACAATATACTAATTATAATATGAATGAATTATCTACGGATAAATTGTAAGTAGTTTGCAAAATTTTCAGCTTGAAGTATTTCACGGAGCGTGTTCACATTCGATTTAATACCTCAACGGGTTTTGATGTGTTTGTTTCCTGAGTTGTAACTCTGTGGGCTGGAAATGTCAAATGCAGAAGTAACCACGAATATGCAAAAATATTGATAGGAATCCTGTGAGGGTAGCTGAAGTCAAATGAAGCTGGAGTTACATGTGCATTCAAAGTTGAGACACGACACGGGCAAAGGGGAAAGAGCAAACAACACAAACTCCTGTTTTGTTAGCTTTCACCTGTTGCTTTTTCTACATTTCTCCCTTCCTTCTCTATTTGTGTTGGATAAACTTAACTATTTTATGTATGAAACCGCGATTAACCTGCGTTTTGTTATTCTGACCCGGTTTTCTTCGTCAACATCAATATCTCCTAAAAGTTTATGACACTTCGTATGAAAACACGGAAGCTGCTGATGCGTCAAATATTCGCGACTATTTGTTATACCTTCCGGCACAGTTAATCTTGAGTAATTGGAGACAGATTTTGTTTGACAGAACACCCCGTAACTGGTTCCATCAGTAGAGAGTTAAATGGTGGAATTAAACGTGTGTGACACAATGACACAATACGACACAAGCGTTTCATTTAATAATCCAGAATCTAGACAAGTTTCCAAGTCTGGGGGAAATGGTCAACAACCGTCCTACTTTATTCGCATGTTAAACAAAATATGCCACATCAAATATGTTGTTGAAACCAGCCATTCATGCTCTCCGCAGTCGTATGATCTTTTTGAAAAGCTTTGTTTCACCCCACTACAGTTTGAATTTAAAGCAAATATTTCACTTTCTGCATGTTTGTATACAATGTTACGTCAATCCTAAATTATTATTGTGTACTATTCCCCGAAACGATATGTTTGTGCGGTGTAGAAAATAAAAACATTTTAATAAGATAACTAATCTAAAGTTGCATACTTGAGTTATTCAAATCTAGCAAGTCAAGGGTTTGATTAGTTTGATAATATTATAAAACCATAACCAATTCTGATGGTACGATACAAACTTGAACTTAATATTTTGATAACAAATAGGACTGCTTGGGAATTTCTGGGGTCATGTTGAAAACGCAGCTTTCTAGTGAAAAATAAATATTTGAAGCTTGTGGATAGGCAGGCTATGTCTTACGATTAGTGTCGTCAATACATGATTCATGAAAGATGAGTAAGTGCAATCAGAGTCATCCGGCAGGTGTTTTTTCCGATACCGTGTGACTCGTGTGTATGTGCGTAAATATGTGTGATGTGCAATGCATTCTGGTAGAACTAGCCATATTGTACAAGGGGCGAATCACAGAACTATACATAAGGGCGAATTTAAGCGTGGGCTTTAATAATGACGGCGCTTATGCAATGGTTCCTGGTCACTTGTAGAGCTGGGTAATTCCCCAGTATTTAATCATTTATTTTCTACATTGTGTTAATAACATATGCATTGATACAAAGTGGAGACTTCAGAGAAAACTCCTTTCCGCACGCTGAAACTGGATAACGAAGTATTTCATCAGACTGTGATTTCCGCATTCCAAAATGTTACAAAACACATTTTAGTTTTATGATATGTAATGGAGAATGGAAGTCCCTTGAATACTACTGGGTATTCTAACCACAAGTGATTGACTAAGTGAACCCATTTAATAGGAAATACATTATTTTGTGGAGTTTGGAGTGAATTCATACTCATACGAAACAATTTACTTATACCAGAAGCCCACGTGGTATTAACTGAATGAACGGATAAGCAATCTCACTGTCTACCTGAATTATACAAATAACAATTGAATACTTTGATTTTATATAATCTTATGGTATATTTGCTGAGTCTCTGATTCAGATATTGACAAAACGATTAGAGCGGAACATTAAAAAGAACTTCGGTATTTACCCGAATAAACTGATATTTATTCACGTGCAAAATCAACTTACTTGTTAGTCCACATTTATTGAAAGGAAACAGCCATTGTAATTTGACCATAACGGAATCATATCTACCTTGATACTATGTATTGTTGAAAATTGCATACACGAAACATTTTTTCACACTGTAAAATTAGAACATCAAACTAATTAATTATTTACTCGCCCTTGATGTCTCGACTCGCGATCAACCAAAGTTTTATTTATAGTCCATTCTGAACTTTGCTAAATTCCGTTTGAGTTCATAAACTATTTTTTACTTCATACTTCAGTATCAGCTATGTTAGTATTTATAAAACAGCTTGATGGTCACGCTCATGATGTTTCATCTAGGCTTGATTATAAGGATGTGAATTACACTTAATTTCGGTATTACCACACGATCATGCACGGTCTTATAAGAAACATGAGTATAATCACGCATCATTAAGAACACTATGAGCTTCAAGTACTCAAAGTGTTCTTATTTGAGTACTTGAAGCTCATAGTGTTTAGTCATCATTAATAAATATTCATCATTGAGAATTATAAGCTCGCGTGTGTATATAACTGCACACAATGCACATCAATATAATATATACCGTCATGAGTAAAGTGCAAAACATCCAAAGTCCGGATTTCCTAGTTGATGTTCCATTCTGTTCCACGCAACCTTGACAGTTTTTTCATCTTCCAGTGCCTACTCAACATCAATACAGTTAACCATTCATATCATCGACTTGACATTGACACTGAACCTTAAATCTTGCACGGAAGACAAGCATGGGATTGTGCCAAGAATCGTACACCGGCCGAATGGATCTATCAAAAGATATGCATGCATGTTACTGCTCAATTATAATTCCAAATGCGGGTACTTCATAACTCCATCTTTTACTCATGTCTGACCAAATGAACCTAATACAAGTTACAAGAAAACAAGTTACTAGAATTGTATTCACGTAATCAACTTTGAAACAAAGTTGCTTCTGCAAGAAAATGAAAATACTCCTATGTACTCCTTGTTAAAAAAATGCATGACTTAACGAATTTCATGAAAATTATAATCTCAGTTGAACCAGACTTAATGCACGTGCCCTGAAATTTCCAATATAATGGACTTATATACTTACCGTCTGACTATATTGGACAAGACACAAGATGCTGATTCCTCGTTAATAATGGACAAGTTATCAAGAATTTCTTTTTGCGAACGTCATACAAGGCGTGTTGTATAAGACTTCTCTGATGGGATATATTTGATTAAGAACCACGTAAGTTCTACGACTTCATCGGTACCAGAATATTCTGATGAATATAAAATAATGCTTATAAATTCTGCTCCAGATACTGGATTGGTAAAGGTCAAGTTTAAAAACTCATGATTCCCATTACATAGTACACACCCTCATCCGTCGTCCCTAAATGCCGTAGAGTCTGCCACTGCCTATGCTGTGCAGATGTTCAAATGTGCTTCAAATTATTTTAATTTCATTCAAACTCACATAATCTTACACACTTGTGTAGGTTAACTGTTAGCTGATGATATAATTGTTAATCTTTAACGGATTTGATATGCCATATTCCTTCCTACAATTCTTATTTTCCTGACAGCATCGGCAACTTTTGTACAACTTTCATGCAAGATTCATGAAGTTCTGAGGTCACAGTTCTATAAATCCTTTAGAGTTTAGGGTTAACCACGGGTAGTCTTCAAATGAAGAAAGTTTTCAATCAATGGTTTTGTACGAAGTATTTAAGTATTAAAGATTAGGGATTACAGGAGTCGGTGACACTTATCGTAGAAACTTCGTAAGAAGGTCCACGGATAAATACAGCATGAAATTTTAAGCTTTGTGTGAATCGTGTTATATTCTGCTTGAGATTCTACATGCTTTGAACTTTATCGCATTGACTTGGAAATGGATCAGTATTTGCTTGTATCATGTTCCTAATTGATTTTAATTTTTACGGATACAACAAAGGTGAGAGTAACCAAAATGCAAAAAGACATTGTCCACGTGTGCAAGCCTGCCTGTAAATAAAAAACTTCAATCTAAAATACCATTTTATCCTCCGCGGCGCATGCTGCTGCAAATTAAATGCAAATCAATGGTGAGAGAAGGAATAAAAAGCACCCTAAGCTTATTTGAGAAGTAGCAAACGGTTTTTCTGAATCAACACGACCGATTTCTGGTCTACCCAGCGAAGCGAAGCGATTTTTATAACTCAATTCATTTCTTTCCACCCTCACATTTTGTGGTGGAAAGATTGGATTATGCACGTCAGATGCTCACACTTAAATGTTGAACCAATATGCTGCAGCAGGTTAAATTAATTTTATATTTTACTTTCTCTACACACGGCGCATTTACTATTTCTCCGGAGTCACGAGTTTGATGGTATCACATTATCAGCCACATCACGAGAACCTTCTGTCATAATTCATAAGTACTGATATTACTGATCTTTTACGAGAAGGAGAACAAGGGTAACAGTTGGAATAATTTCCCACGGAAAGAGTAATTTCTTTTACTGCAAAGTATTCTTAAGCGTAAACGAAAAGTTTGAGAAAGAAAGACTTAACGAAAATAGGACCACAGTAATTATTTTAAGAATTTTTACAGCTTCAGAAAAAATTTACTATAGTGGATTTTTCAACGTGAAACTAAAAGTCCCGACATTATATGGCTTGAAATCCTTTTGCCGATTGAGTCAAGTGGTGAGTGAAAGAGCATAATATATTCATCTATAATATGCTTCATGATCATGACCATCTCATCTCATGAGTTAATGGTGTAATTCTGTCTGTACTGGGAATAAAAGTTGCATGCAAGTTCACTTTTACTGGAGTGGGCGGTTAGAGATTGCGTGGCGTAAGAGATCAATGGGTTTCAAGTTATCAGCATTATATTGTGTGATTGCTCAGAGACCATGCTTTGGCATGCATGCAATCTGAGACAGAAGCAACTTTAATTAAATGAATTTAACGAAGATGAAATTTTTCCGAACGGAGCCAACGAGAGTAACTCCTCACAGGCTTTCTATCCACTTACTTGAACCACATGCCTTCTGTCACGAAGTCTTTTTCTCGTAAAAATACATTTGTGTGGTATGCATTGCTATCGTCTTTCTATTAAACAATTGCAGCTTTCTAGGGATAGATTCAATTCATGTATCATTTCACTGCTGACTATTTAAAAAAATTTGAGTTGAGAGTATCCAAAGTCCTTTAGGTTCTTGAGAGGTTGTTCAATCGCATATATTTTACACGAACTTACACTACACTCAATAATTCCAATTGCTTCAGACAAGAGTAACAAGGAGGGTGCAGAAATAAAATGAACCTTTGCACACCGATCATTAACTCCTTCTTGGGCTATGATTCACATTGTAATAATCATTTATCCAAGAATAACCTAGTGGAAGATAATGATTGGAATTCCCATGAAATCAGCTTCAAAGTATTTCTTCTGATGATGGCAACTTCTGAAGAATGTACGATTCTATAGAACACCACAGGAATGATGCCATTTTTTGCAAGCATCTATAAATATCTTTCTCCTAATCGCATGATTCATATATATTCGAGTTTAGAGGTGTCATGATGAGCATTGTGGTCTAGACAGATAAAGAACTACATTCACGAATAATACTCAACACGGGAACAAAAAGCATCAACAAGGAAGAGAATTTATATTTAATCACAACAACATGTTAAATTAGCAAATTTCATAACGATGAATTGTGTGACCACTGCGGAAACAAATGGTTCGAAGCGGACGACCTTACACATATGTAGGACAAAAAACAGCATCTCTTCTAGATTACTACTAGCTACGCCGATTGTAAATGAACTGGTGTGGACTAGATGATGAATGACATTTGCCAATTACTGACACATGCGACAATAGGGAAGGGGACACATAATGTGTGTTATCCATGCGACATTACCAGCTTAGCTGCCTTATGACAGTCCCTCTGTAGAGAGTAGAGCTAAACCTGCTATTTTTAAACGGTTTATGGTTTATTTATATACGTGCAAGATTCATCTGGAACTTTTGCTTATGTTTAATTGTGCAGTAAGGTCAGTTTAATATCTCTGCTGTAGAAACAATCATCCTCTTACATACACAGTATTCCAAATATTCATATGAATGGCTGAAGTCGTAAACTGAATTGCATCGAGTGTTGTTGCAGATTAAGAAGAGCACAACAATATTATGTATAGTAGACATCCACACGAATGCCACCATTGGGCATCATGGAATCTTTATTTGTTTTTAATGCAACATAACTTCATCTGCAATAATCAAATTGAGCTAAACTAGGTCTATTTAGGTCAACAGGCTTGGTGACAACTAGTTGACTGTGTAGTAGAATTTTATTAATGCAAAATATCATTCTATAAATCATAAATCCAGGAGTTGAGTTCAGGATGGGCTCAACTGATTTTTTAAACCTTAAACCACTTGGTTTTCCCGTGCTCTTTGACGTTCATATGATAATGAATCTCTCTTATTATTTCATCCTTTTAGCTCTACATGAAAAACCCATGGCGCTTTGGGTGTCGAACCTTGATCCATCCAACTTGTGTTGTTGTGAATGTAGGTAGCTAACGAATGATCTTTAGGGGACAACTATGGAGCAGAATCATAGTTAATTGACCCTGAAATAACACTATTGACGCTGTTCTATTTAACGGTGACTTGAACTTCGCAGATTTAAGAGCATATTATTTACTTTATTGCTATAGGATGAGTATTGAAGGTTGTCATATTACTTCTCCAAAACGGCAGTTCCGTGAGGAAAAGTCCTTGTTCCTCAACTGTGGATTAATTTACACATAAAACGGTAGGAATACAAGGATTAATTACTGCAGTTAGTGACTAATCTGTAGCAATTTCATGCGTAGGAGTTTGCAAGAACTCGAATTAGACTATATAGTCGTCTCAAATCTCAACATAGTCTGGGTCTCACTGTTCCCACAGATTCGCAATGAAATTGCTACTCGCCTGCCTGAGCTATCACTCGATTTGTGACTCATCTCATTCTGAGCGATGAAATGAAAAGATGACGATGATAAAACATGTATGTATCTGTGAAATACAAACAGGGCACGAGCTTAAGAAATGGTTCTACGTGGGTTGGTAAAAAACGGCTCATGTTGCTCATTTATCTCCACCTCAGCAACCGCAGTTTGTGATGATCTTATTTTGCGTATTTATCGCGGTGGTGCGAATTAGGGAATTCATTTCAATCATATTCGTATCACTCTTAACTTTCGTGCGTGCATGCAGCAAAATATTTTTGATTCTTTAATCGTATTTACCACTATTACCTGTCATGAGTAGTGGACAAATAAGAGGATTTATTGCTTCCCGTAACCAACTGACTGAAACGAAGGAGTCAAAGATCAAGTTCTACCTGCGAAACACTCGTCATTGTTTGATATGGGCTTGAGATGAGTTTGTCTGCAAATCTTTAATGTTTATCAACCAAACTTGGATTGAAACCAGCAATGTCACACACCTAACCTACAGAGTATTGATAAGGATTCTGACTTTGCGGAAAAAGGAAGCAATGCTCGCATATGTGTAAGTTGAGCAAGGAAAAAAGGAACGAGGAAGCAGTGTAGTCTCAACTCATACAAACAAAAACAGCAGCAATAGTATTACAGAAGATCACACAACTGAATGAGATCAATGGAGTGCAGTTGGTCTCTCCCAAGTCACTCCTCAGTCTAGTAAATATTTTGAGTGATTTAAAGTAATGACCAGTATATATTGAATATTGCTAATCGTACCCCAAACATTTAGAACATTATTAGATCCCCGACAAACAAGGTAGATATGGTGTGTAGCAGATGAGGTTTGTAGTTTGTTTGTAGTAGTTAGTAGTAGATGATTCACTATTATTATTGAGTATTTTCTTCCTGGGGGATGTACAGTAAATGCTACTGCGCTTAAAACAGTGCTTTCTGCTGATTTCAATCCGTACCTTACAGTTTACAGATTGATTGGTGACAAAAAATGGGAAATTGAATGGACAAGACTGAGGTAGGCAAAATATTACAACTGACTAAAATTCCCATGCCCCAAACTCAGACCAACATAACTGCTTGCATATGCGGGCCCACATAATTCCTTCCTACCGAGAGTATAAAAAGAACTCAAGTCTCATCTTCCCAACCATTTGCTCTTGGCAAACTGAAGAAAGCTGAACTCATTTCTAACAAGAATACCTTTGGTTCATTATTTTTCGTGCTTCATAAGGCTACATAATAGATACATTTTGTTCAAGAATCATTTTTTGTCTCTGCCTATTTTGATTTCACCTTTTTGGACTCGATTAAAATATTTTAAATCCAGTGGATAGTGAAAATTCTCCGCACCTTAATTGTCTCTTGACCGAATTAAGACTCATTGAAACTCCTTCTCAAGCATACAACACTTTAAATAAGGTAAGTGGATTTTGAATGGAATTTTCTTTCTTTAAACGGCTTGGACGAAGGAGTCATGAGTCATGTCACAGGAACTTTTTGATTTAAATTGACACGCGTAACGCAAGCCCGGATTAGTTGTATATCATATACGAATTCAAAATCATAAGCTATCACTTAATTAGATACAATTTTGTTGACAAATGTCAATGTGCAATTATAGCTTATCCACTATCTGTTACTTACTCAATAGGCTCAAGCTCTCTGACAAGTCCCATACATTTTTCGATTCATCTGCAATTAGAGTAACCATTTTATATGGAACGATCCATTAAATTTGACGAGAATGTCGGCGTGGCTCTACCATGTGCTGTTAATAAAAGTCCAAAGTCCTTCATGTAGTCCACTCAACGTGTCAGAATTACTGGTATCCACACCTCCTTTTGCTGTCACTCTCAAGTATTTCATGGCATTTTAATATCAAAACCATAATGATCAATCCCATTGGGATTCATACTTACACTGATTAGACTCGTTACACTCACTAATAGACTTGATACAGATTTAATTATAAAAAGGGTATACGGAAGTATACAGATTTCAGGCTTCGAGTCATACGAATTACTAAACGACTGTGCATGTGTGAATACCAAAGCTGGGAATGTACCGGTTGATTTGCAAGAAAGCAACTTGACTTTAATCGACACGAGTATGCGTAGCCTTGATTTCGAAAACATTATCTACTTCAGCAATTGCAAACCCGGAAAACCCTCAGTGATCTATCCACTCAAAAATGCATGCAATTGAATCTCACTCTCGCTTGAGTTTTTTTTAATTCAAACTTCACACACATACAAACGACTCGATTAAGGTACATTCTTGTCTCCAGTTTTAGCTGCCGACACTCGTTAACTTGACGTAACAGGTTGTCTATTAACTTTGCTGAGCTGCAATAATTTGTCACGTCATTGGTGACTTGGCACACGCTTTAAGTATACCGTCTGTTTCAAGTATGAGATTGTAAACTGCCAATATTAAGCTCAAAATTGAGCCTCAATATAACCTGAAAGGGTGTGACTGGTGGGAGAAGAAATCCCTATCCTATCACAGCAGTTGTTTGATAAACTTATGACATTTATGCTTAAATTTTGATTCCTTGAACGATTCTAGTCCAGCCAAGTTGTCTGCCTGTCTAGAAGTTGTTTAAAGTTGGGTAGGTATGGTGCTATTCCGTGCTAGAGGTAATATAGCACAACGACAGTATTTTGTGACCACCATTACCGTACAAGGATTAAAAGCTCGTCTAGTCTGGACTTAGTAATGAATTAGCAGTAGCAGCTAAACTAGGGCAACGTATAGTGTAGTCTTCATAGAATTGCTGTGAAAGATTATCTCAGCCGCGTCATCGTGGAATAATTAGGGCACAAAACACACGATAAGCTGCCTATCGAATAATTACACAGGATATAGATGACACACGGCTGCATACGAAGAAAGTTTACTATATTTAGGGATATGCTTTCCTTAAAAATAAGACGGATGGTGTCTTTTCCGTGGGTGTCGTGTTTAAGTCATTAGTAGATACTTTTCTTTCTCTTCTCCCATTCTCACGCCTCCAAGTTCTCTGAGCTCAATTTGTCATATTCGTGGGTGTCGAGCAAATAAAATTGCTCGATCCGACTGTGTATGCTTTGTGCTATCATTTGAGCACACACCAAGTGATTTTTAGATGATTTTTTCATGTCAATGTGCGTGCTGTGTGGTATGATCTGAGTTATTACAAGTGAAATGGGATATATGCTGTCGTACGTAATGAAAAACAAACATTTTACAGTTCCAGGATAGCCATTCTGAGTGTTCCCATTCATTCATCTTGAAATGTTATCTTGATCATTAAATTGAGGACCCTGTGGGCCACTCCTAGAGTTATGGATAGCCAGAATCCGAACGCTCGCTCAGGTTTAGCAATCAAAATAATGTCGCGAGGATATTAAATTGTTTATGAATCATATCTAATATATAATTGTTGGCATACACCCAGTTTTACCAAACGACGCTAGTCAATGTAATTTTCATTGCCTAATCACAAGAATCTCATTTTTGAAGATTAGGACGAGGTCTCAAAGTCTCAACCAGACAAAACAAATGTGCAAGGATGTAGTACACGTCCCTTACGTCTCATTTGGGTTTAGATGCATAACATTTTAGCTCGGAAAGATTGTGTTGAATGCATATTTGGCACATTACAAATCATTGAAAATATATCAGAAATTAGAGAAACTTTTGTTTTGAATGATGAATTCCATTCAACATTTAGTAATTGATGAGTTAATTCGTTTGCAAATAAAGATTTGCTTTATAAAGAATTATGTGTATGCGTAAAGTACGAGGACGGTTATTGACTATTGGTGTACAAAGTTCTGTTGGGGCATTGGCTCGATATTAATCGTCAATCGTAGTTTTTCTTTTTAGCAGATTAAATATCAAAACATTTCACATGAAATATTTACCCATCACTAATATCTAAATTTTACAGGACAATTGGCAATATGTTTAAGTACAAATGAGTGTAAGCTGAAGAGAGGTCACGAGCGGAGATAATCAACAGAAAAATATGTATTTTTTTATTAAACCTGTACAGGTTTAATCGCTGTTACCCTATTTGTGGCCATTTTAAACACACAATGCAGTTGCATACTAGGGAATTTAAAACGCTCGATTCCTACAAGTGTTTTGCAGCAATAACTCCGGAGCTACTGCAATGACCAGTCTTCAAATAATAAATATGGTATCCTTAAATCTACTTAATGCTGTTATAAAGTCAGGAGGCGAAACAGTAGCGTTCTATTTATAAGAATGACTCGTTTAATCACTCAGATGGCTTTATAAAATAATAAGTTTTGGACTTTAGCTATCACGTGTTGAAAGCGTTCACGATAAGTATGTAAAGTTTTCGTATTGCATTAACTACAAAACATATTACTTAACTGCTAACTGTAGTCAACCAAGAAGTTGCTAGCTCCAGCTCCTTGAATAGTTGGATAGGTCGAATAGTTTAACATACTTCATGCAACACACAGTCAACTGTCCCCTTAAACTTAATGGATGCGAATGAAATCAGCGTTGACCGTAGTTGTCTCAATTTCATCAACGTACCAATGAATTTTATCTTCTTGGCTTATTTACTTGAACCCCATTAATTGAGTTTTGCACGCTTCATGTAAGATTTTATTGAGTTCGAGTTTACAACGAAAGTTGATCGCAAGCTTATCCATCAAAACTTTAATGCGTAATGTAGTTTCATAGCAAATCTCTCTACACCATTTTATTAAGATTAAAACCACATACACCTGAAAATTAGCAGCCAAAAGGTCAATAAACAATATTTCAATAGATTACTCCACAAGCGACACAAACTGCTATGACTTTTGCCACTCGACTATAAATCAAACCTACAATTCTTCCAAATTTGCAAATTGACGTCACTTAATTTCTAGAACTTATTATAAGTTGCTGTTGTCTGATGATAAGCCATCATGCCGAGACTCACAACAGGATAATTGAATATAACTGTAAAGTCAAAAGTTAAGGACAGTTTTTTGCAAATTTTAATAGTGTCAGATTGTTGGTTGCCCTTTACTAACACACAAGATTCATTATCGACTATGTGGCTTAGAAAGATCAACTCAGTTCACTGCAAATTATGATGATATGAGTTGGAATTGGTGTGAACCATAAGTAATGAATAATTAGATTCATTCTGGCTTAGACATTCCTGTGCAATACTTGTCGTCCAGTGCTCAAATATTCAATTTAAAAACATGCAATCAGTGAATTCACCGAAATACTCTGTCATTACGTTACAGATGGAATTCAAACAGTTGACGATTAGAGCCTCAGTAGCTCTTGCAGTGTTTATCGTGGTGGCCCTAAGTACCATACCTCAAACAGAGTCTAGACCTTCGACTGACGGATGGACTCAGTACCACAATCGCTTTGGGATTACAAACGGAAGAAGATCAGATCAGTGTGCGGATGCTGTAAGTTTAATTCCTACTTTTACTCCATTTCCTGGATTATGCCTGTCATCTGTCACTTTCTTTTACATCTCACTTTCCCCAAAATATAACCCACAATTATTTATACCAAACTTTTTCTTATTTCAGAGTCAGGAGGTTCGGGAGTTATGTCAAAGATGTGCCAAAGTGACAAAGTCGAAGTTAGCCTATCCGATGTGCTGTGAAAACAGGGAGGATGCACGAGATTGGTGTCGAGAGCTGTTAGTCTTTGGATAAAGCTTACTTATTTATCTACTCAAGATTTGCCCATCAGAGAAAAAATCCACAAAAGATTTTATTTTTCTCTGAACAAACAAAAATTCAAGTATTCACAATTCAAGACTTCAGCCAATACTTTAGAGATAAGATATAGAAGACTTGTTACATAGTCTCACAGCTCGACAGTCAGAAGTAACATCATCTCATTCATCATTAGCATCGTGCCGTGCAAGAAGACTACCAGAAAGCCAATTCGTGCCACAAAAGGACAGTTTGCTCGCACACCTCAAGAGAAGGGAAATCGTTGAGTGAAGTTTGGAATCTCAAATTCTCAAATGTCAACTTTCACCCTACCATACTTCTGTCTCAGCCTCTACAGCCGCACTAAAAAACCCCCATCAATTCACCATCATTCTTTGAGTTCCCAACTCTATACGGAAGATACTTCTTACACTAACTAAAACATTGGACACACTTTCAGACATTTGGACAAGCAAATAGTACTCAACCTATGAATGAAACGACACAAAATCATCTACATGTTAACTATTAATACTTTTCGACTTCGTAGAGAGAATGAAAGAAACAATTTAATGTTTCTAGGAAATCTCCTAATGGTCATGACTGCTCTTTGGTACAATTCTAAAATAAGTGGAAGGTTTTTTGTTTGTTTCCAACTATTGACTGTCTCATTTAGATGTGTACGTGTCCCTGCTTCCCAGAAAGTATTATCTTTGTAGTTTTCTCACACATATACAAAACAAGTTAATTAATGCTAGGCTTTCCACCCGAGATAACATATTTTGCTGAACCTTACTGCGTTTATCTTCCTCCTCTTGATTTTAAAAACACGAATCTTGACTTGAATTTCTCGTGAGGTTATTAGATTACAAATTTTTTCCGTTGAACATTTCTGCAAATATTTTGACGACAAATGGATGAAAAAATGGTAAATGATTGTGATCTACCGGTACTGTCGAGTGTTAGCTCATGATGTGATATGTCAGCAAACTCTCAGTGATGTATGCTTGTTTTTAAAGAGTGTTTATACTTTATGATAATTGAAAGTTTGTTCTTAATTTGTTTGTAGTAATTAATGATCCCGAAATGATTTGGAAGATACCCAGTACTTTGTGTAATAATTACAAACAGTTTGTCACAAAAGAGCATAATAGCTGGGTTTGATTTCGAATGTTGGATGAATGGCTGTTGACTGATAATGCTGATATTTTTATTACTTAAATTCAAGTTTAGTAAGTGCAGAGTTTTATTTATTCATATTTTATTATAACAAAGACGAAATAAAGTTGGAATGATGAATGTTAAATGTTTTGGAGAAAATAGATAATTCAATTTTGTTCTAAGAAAAAATGCATGTTGATTAAAGCACATCGTAGGTTAGGTTTAAAAAGGTCGTAAGTTGTATAAAATTACTGACTATATTGGCATTCAAATCCCGGATTTCCGGAAACATGACAAGATAAATAAAATCAGAATTATTGACATCAACTTCTGTGGCACGTGTGTTTTTTTTATTGCCTCAAGACATTAACTTGTCAATAAGTCAACAAAGATGTGGTATTAAAAAAAGAAGCATTAAATTATCATACCAAAACGATACTTCACATCACAAGCACCTTATCCTCCTTCGTTTGGGAATTGCATCTGAAATCTGGGAATTTTTTCCTTCACATATTGTCAGCATAACCTCAACCCAAGAAGTTCGTTCCAAAGTTTCAATGCAAGATCAATGATAGCTTCATTTTTAATTCAGCAATTTAATAACAATAGTTTAATATTTCTAGGAACTTATGCATTTTTGGGTCTCTAGAAACCTGTAATAAATGCTGACTTGCTGATGTTCAACTACTTCTCATCTCCCAGCCCAATTTACTTGTCTGTACCATGCACATCTGTTTTATTTATGAAATGACGGTAGCAATCAAGTAATAATTGAGATTTTTTATTACGTTTGCCAGGAATTCCCAGTATCATCAAAATTCAACTTCTTCTCAACCTCAACTATAAGGAAGGTCAACTAGGGTTACTTATGCATGTGTATGTGGGATGTGTCATGGAAAAACTCTTGTTACCATGCGGCATTAGCCCTTGATTGATAAGGTAGGTATAGAGCTGAACTTTGGACTTAACTATTGAGGGATGAGCATTCTTCGAAGCAATCGGTTAAACTGATAGTTAACACTATAGGTTTCTTTATTAATTATACAGTTCAAGTCTAATATTTGGTTGTAACTAGTTTTATTAGTAGTCCGGCAAAAAGGTTAGAATAAATGCTTAGGTGTTCTGGGTACCTTAAACAAAGCCATCTAAAGATGACTAATGTCCATTTGTTTGGTGTTAAAATGTGAAAAAGCAATCTACAGCAGGTGTGCTAAGGTCATATAAGCCAAACCAGATCCAGGCCTTAATCATGAATAGTAATACCCAAGTAAATTCAGGATGCATGCAGATTTAATCAATCACAGCGCATGGATTGCGAGTTTGACCTGAGGGGTTTTTACATGAAGCTAGGTACTTTACATCTCTGTTAAAATGCCTTTTAGAGATGGCTAATCAATGATCGTTTACCAGAAGCCCACATTCAACATTTCCCATGACATTTTAGTGCGTTAGCATGTAAAAAACAAGAAGTACCGGGCGTCGATTGGCGACTAGCTGTCTGGTTAGGTCGGATGGATATTCGCACACAACAACGATACAACATCCATGCTTGAATATTGGACTGCTATAATGCTTATGCTTATATAGGAATACAAGGTTCAATTCAGATGAATCATAAAAGACACTCGCACTAACATGCCTTAATCTGGTTAGTCTATAAGGTTCTCCGCCTTTATTATTAAACATCATTTAGTTGAGCTAAATATTGGCACAGTTGGAATACTTGGGATTAACTGATAAATTCGACTTGCCGATTTCGACGTGACTTGGCTATCAATACCACTAAAGTTTGCTCAGGGGTAAAACGGTCATAAGATCAACGTCCGACGATGTAACTCTTTAGTGGACTTTCTTCTTCCCTCACAATCTTATTTCTTACATCAAGATGAAAGGATGACGCATTCATCAGGCCAAAATCTAAACAATAAGAATTTCATTCATACTTATGGAGGAACACTCGGTTACCTCGTGAAAACTGTTGACTCTCTTTAGTCTCATGACTTTTAACAGTTCAATCCTCTGTTCAATCTCAATCTTGTCTTCGTTTACAATATGCGGATTTGTCATAATTGATCCACGTCAAGAACTTTGTGCTTGTTCCACTAGGAATGTTATAATTGCAGTAAGTACTTAAGTACCGAGACACACATAAAGTCCAACTTATTTACCAGGATTTTTGCACTCAGAAATTCAGCATATACATGGCGTTGACGTAATGTCTATTTTCATTGCAATTCGTCCTCAAAACAGTTGAGTGTAATCTTTTAGACTTGGACTCCTAGTCAAGACGGTTAGATAACGCTTAGCTTATTTAACCGTAGAATGCCATTTAGTAATTCATATCATTTCTCTCCAACTGTCCTTACACTATAAATGTTCTTCTGACAGTGACTAAATTCGAACTCTTTTTACGGATGTGAAGCAATTAACAAGACTCAATAGCTTATCAGGTGTTTATTATTTCGTTTTATAAGGTGACAGTTAATGTTACTATCACCATTGCAGAATACCTGGGAATAAACTATATAATGGTAGGTCTAATTAATTGCATTATTTATTTCTGGATTTCTTATATTAAAAACAAAAGATTAAATACAAGGCATCGAATGTTAAATAGCCTATCCTTTTACATAGATATACTCCTGGCTGTCCCATATTGCATATAATTGTATTGTGTACAAAATTGTAACTCAACACTACATATGACAAATTACACTATTATATCACATCTTTACATCCATTGCTTTCAACCTCCTTTCCTTCCCTCTTTAGTCTATATACTGTTGCAATAAACTATTTTCAGAAGTTATAAAGAATTAATTTGAATATCTATTTTCATATCTCTACATTTTTCATTATTTCACAAGACTTCGCACTCCTGTAGTATAGCTTCATTCAAATATGACATACACCCTGCCTACCGGGCAGATCATGATGTCATGCTCTGGCTGCAGCCAAATTCGCTCAGCTTACAACCATGTACCGTACGTCTGTAATTTTACAAAACAGCGAAGCCAGGACTTGCTTATCATCATGCTTCAAGAGGATGCATTGAGGAGCTCAAACGATGTTTGCGACACTCGTGGTAGCTGACATTCTAGATTACTGGTACAAACGCCTATTCCTCACTACACAGTTACAAAGCATTACTGCGCAGAGGTTACATTCCGGATTTTTGACTGATTATTGTTTTTATTAATCTGTATAGCTGTTTAGAAAATTACTTTCCTAGCTCCAGTATATTCGACCTTAATAATTAATAAGTACATTCTATAGAAATAACGGTTAACGTTTAGTAAATGTGTAACATGATTAATCGACAGCCGTATACTAAAATCAACGAAACATTGCCAGCCTAAAAATTATCACAAGCATAATGAGTCTGAACGTGAGGAATGAATAATAAGAAACATTGTGGTACTGAAGAGTTATTAAACGCATGCGGGGTTGCACTAACCTAATAATTCCATTTCCGATAGTAAAAGGTAACTGTAATAGATGGAAATCCAATATGTATAAACATGCATTAGAAGGAGAAAGTGCGTTTGGACTCCGGAAACTAACTTGAGATTTAGTTTGCCCTGATCTGTAGCGACAGCTAAGTGGCTAAAAATGAGTCGTGCAAACTGCTGGGGGTTTGTAGAGCATTCTATTCCTTTCTAGCTTTCCTTCGCCTTGCAGACGAAGAAGTAGGTTTATCCTCCTCAGTTGGTTCAACTTCCTTTTCTTCACCTCCGGTGTCAGCCTGTGAATCCTCATCTTGAATTTCTTCGGTAAAATCATCATCATCACTCTGAAATACAAAGATACATTGAACATTGCCCCCCTAAAGGTAAGAATAGTAATAAATAAAAACGTATACACTAAACTAACATCTTTTTCCTTATCTGCATCAGATTTCTTATCACTTCTTCCTTCTCCAGAGTCTGGTTTCATGAAGAGCTGAGGTGGAGATGGAGGATAAATGCAGTCAATTATGCACACCAGCAACTATTTAACATGAAATTCAAATATGATACATCCAGATCTCTTTCCTCGACAATATTTGTTATTTTAGTTACCAATCCAAGGATCAACCCAACAAGGATAGTTGCGACACCAAACACTAAGTAAGCCGCCCAAGATGGAATTCCATATTCATCGAGCATCACATTCATTACATTCTATATTCAAAGGAAAGTGTTGCAAGCTCATAATCATTATCTTATACTTTACATAATACTTGCAAACAAACATTCTTACTCTTAATCCCATTGAAATCTTGTAAAACTGAGAAACAACGGTCATTTGAATAGACGACGGGGACTGCCATGATGATATGGGTTCCAAGTTCATCCATTTCTTTTCCTCAACAAAACTTAAGAATTCTTCTTTGGTTCGTGGTCCTTTATACTGACGGAAAGATCCCTCTTTCACATGAAAGATTGTGGGGAGAGCTATTCAGTCCCAAATAAATTGCATTTAGTCCCAAACATAATCATAAGTCTGTCTTTATAGAATTTTATAAAACTACAACCCTCTAGTTGAGTTATTCCTCACCTGTAATCATGAATCGCCCACTTAATCCTGGACTGCTTGTTATATCAACCTGACCTACTTGAATGCCTAAGTCACTGCTCCAGCTGGAGAAATCTTCCCACACAGGTTGAAGGCTCCTGCACGCAGGACACCACGGAGCAAAGCTACAACCACATAAACCCAATTAACCTCACTCTCTCCATTTAATGAACCTCTTAAATCTCCAACTTACAACTCAACCATCCATTCCCCTTCCAACATTTGACTCCAGTTATCATCATTAATCTGAACAAGGGTCTTAGTTTTAGCACAACATAAAGACACCGAGCAAGCTACAACAAACACTGCAACAACCGTCGCCCTCGCCACAACAGACGTAGTAGACACCGTCATCTTCCTCTTCGCACCTTCCTCCGCCGTCCTTTTATCGACACTTCCCCCCAACAACCTACAATATAAAAAATACAATTCAAAACTCATAAAAATAATCCACACCCACCAACCCACCACCTCCAATTTAAAAACAAATACTCACAAACAATCTTAAACTAGTTTTCAGCAGAGTCGCCACACCAGCACACCTACGATAATAAGAACGGACTTAAATATCGATCCCTAATTGATTTTGCTTTCTACTTTCTTGTACGTGTGTGCAATTTATGGGCTAAGAATGCGTGTGGAGTAGTGAATATTTAATGGAGACACAAGTTTTGACACTTTGGCTTAATGATGGAATTTCTGGTGGAGGAGAATTCGGTGGGTGACACGGCGAAGAAGTTTGTTGTGTGTGAGTGGTGGCCGAGTCGGTTGAACTCCCACCTCCCTCCATCAGCGACCCACACGTTCTCTCCCACCTTTTAGTCCTTCTCCACATTTTCATCATCATCCTCGTCCCCCACCACCACACCCACCACCTTAAGCACTTTCTCTTTCATTATGTTCATTTAACACATTAGTCGACCAGTATGAATAAAGTATGAATTATTAAAATCAAACATCTTTTTATGATGATGAGCATAGAGACGACACCGCACAGGGTGTCTCAATTTGTCCCACTGGCATTTGTCTTTGTTTACAGCAGGAATTTTGGGATTGTTTTTGTAACTCCATGTGGATTTTAATATAGTGCTTCTGGCTTCAAGTTTCAATCATCGTGTGCGTATATTAGTTAGTACTTATTTAAAAATATTAAATTAAGATTTGCGTCCACACTAAAATAATATATGGGATATCCCGTAAGCTGAGTGCACAAATATGTACCACGAAAAGATTTGTAGAGTTTTTCATAAGAAAATAACACTCGAAGAATCTACGAAAGTAGAAGTTACAAATTGTAAAAGATTGAAAGTCATGTAGTAATACTAGTAATACCTTCTAACAATGACTTCAAATTCAAATGATGACTTCTACAAGCATTCCATACGATGTGGTCACTATTAGTGGTAAGATCTCCTTTTAAACACATTTATTATGTCCCACATTAATCTATTCTGCATAATTCATGATTGCATATCAGTTCCTAATCTTCCAAAAAATCATTACTAAAACTGAACATTGAAAACGACTCCCTGCCAGAGTCTCATAATACGCGCATTTTGCATGTTTTTCATGTCAAAGAGAATTAAGTTTGTCTGCATATGTTCATTACGACATTTGCACATTCGTTGCGGTCTCTTATCTTTGACACTAAAATAGTTCAATATACAAGTATTTCATAGATTCAAATATTAGACGAATCTAGACATAGTGGATAGAAGAACAAAGAGATATTTCCCAAATGCTGATTTAATGCAATGGAGACTGGGCTATGGAGAACTTCTCGTCTTCTTTGTTCTGAGAGCGCGCCGCTCAACAGAGTGGTTCGCTTCAGTCGGCGTGGCGGCTTGGCTTCTGTCCCTGAACCTTCCTTCCCTTCATGAGCAACATGGACTCTCCTGGCTTACCAGCACCCTGCCGACCCTGACACGCTGCAGCAAAGAGTCCACTCGTGGCACTGGGTAGGACGCACTTGGCTGTCCTCACTCTTAATCACATAACCGCCGTCTATCTTCTGCACAGTCACTCCAGTAGCAACGGTCGAGCAGAGTGGTCGGTGGAATTTTTCGTCCGCCTCATAATAATTTTCTTCGTCAACGTCGGATTCGACCAATTTTGAAACCTTCTTTTGTAATTGTAAGCCTGTCGCACCTTTTTATTACAAAGCCTTCTGTTAATATTTGTGATATGAATTTCTGCTGTATCTGTTAGCATCTTGCGTGATGTAGTGTTATTTGTAGACCGCCATTTTGGTTTCATTGGGAGCGGCTTTATAGCTGAAGTAGTAATTTAGAATTTAATTTGTTGCAGGTTGACGTTTTTTACTCAGGAATCCAGCATGTCTGACGATGATTGGGGTGACGGCCCGGTTGCGTCTTCTGGTTCAGCGCCGGCGAACTACAATGGCGGGGATGGTGGGAGTGGCAACGATTGGGGGGACTCAGCCCCTCGTGGTCGCGGAGGGCGTGGCGGTGAGTATATTCATTCTAATCAATTGGAATTTATGTAACAGGACTGAATGTGTTCTGTTGGCCGCAGGTCGTGGAGGATTCGGTAGTAGGGACCGCGACGATTCATCTCGAGGAGGTGGAGGAGGTATGCAG
>JAQGAB010000793.1:0-21760 GCA_034696565.1 Isotomurus graminis | reverse complement strand
GCATCCAGGTTCTTTTGAAAGCACGAATGAGGTTATGTTTCCTGTATCAATGAATACCTGTGACCTTTGTGACACGTCTAACTTTGTAAAATGCGCCCACTGTAGGAAGTATTTGTGCTTCAAGCACTTTTTCGTTGATTTCCATTATCACGATGATAATGATATGTCGCAGGCAGAGTCTCAGCAATAAAGGCCTGGCAACTACTTTCTTTGACCCCCACTACCACCATCATTAAGCATTTCTGGCACCCAAATTTTGTAATAACTTATTATTCACGTGTGTTAAGTACTGATAACGTTAGTGAGAGGATGATCAGGGTTGTACAGTTGAATATTGTCCCTCGTGAGAAGTAACACATATTTCACGAGAGATTTGGACAGAATGAATGAGAAAAGCCATTAAAGGACTCCCATTTGAACCACAGGTTGTGTGGGTGGTACACACCACCACAGGTGTCAAGTATTCAGTATTTCGACCTTTCTCAAGTTTTGCCATGGGAAGAAGTGAGTGGTACCCATCATCCTTCGTGGATGTGATCGACTTCTTGATCTCTCACTTCTCTCTCTTTCCTATACACACAGCAATCCATCCTTCTTCACTAAATAATAAACACTCACACAAATTCCTTTCGACCGAGATGACTCAATCTCCCTTCTTCTCCCAGAGATAAGTGCTCCATGGTATTATTATATTGCCCTTCTCATCGTGGAAGTAGTTGAGACCAACACTTACCACCCCTTGACTCCTTACTGATTTCCTCTAAAGATTTAAGCTCTATATCCTCTTTGCTCTAGGAGAAGAAGAGTGTCTTCAGGGAGACCTGTTTTTTTCTTCAAGGTTTTCTTGGTAGTCAACCTCTCACACATCATTCAACGCACATGCTATATGATAACCCCACACACATTGTGAAATTGCTGAATTAGCACGATTGTCATACTCCAAACTGAATGGAGGCTGCTAATGTTAAGTAAACGCTTTAAACATGAAATTGCGTGTTGTAACTCTTTTTTGCACGGACAACTTTTCTCGGATTTCGCTCTGGAGGCTGACATGAAACGTATTGAGATTGATGATTTTATTACAAGTCGAGCGTACCATGCTATTTATTGCACGAACGTGGACCATTTCTTTTAAGTTTTTCAGTTTTGCCAATATTCTTTGATTCTCTGGTCATGCAGAGTTCTCAGTAAGTCTTGTAAACCTCTGGTCTATCACAAGGGAAGATGATGTTTACTAAACTTTATTTAAATGAAGAGAGTTTTGTAAATTCCATAAGTTAAACACACTTGTTTTATTAGGTGAGTATCAGTGAGAAATGTTCCCATGAAAGACGGGAATGTGGCTATACGCACTAATTTTGCTGGTGGAAGGAATTTGGTGGAAAAAGTGCATAGGAATGATTTATAAGGAGAGTGTTTTGTTGAGCAATGGACATCAATCATGTGGAGATTCCTTGGAGTTCAGGATTTCCCTTGAGTTTTATCAAAAAGTCAACAGAGAGAAAAAGGGTCTTTCATAATCTTAATGGCTTGACCGATGCTCTTGTTCTGCAGATATTTTGACAAGGGTCTTGTGTAAGATTTTATGCCATTTAGGTGAAGCAGAAGAAATTGAGTCATTGAAGTCAAGTGTGCTGGTGGTGGTGGTGTTGGTTGTGGTGAACAAAGGCGGACCTGATGTGGTCTTCTGCTCCATCCTTAGAGGGGCTATTAAAAAGGGAAGTAGAAGGGTCTCCAATAAAGTCGGACAGGACCTGCCAGAAACGACCTACGACGAGATCTGCCACCACCACCACCAGAGTACTTGACAAATTCGTCAAGGATAATGACTCTATGCCTTTCCTATTGACTCTCCCATGAAAAGACTTTGTAAAGAAATTTTCTGACATTTCAAACAAGTCAGGCAGCAACAATGGGAGTCAAAGGATAAGTGTGCTTGTTCTCGCTATATAAATAGGAGAGAGGGTCTTCTTGGGAGAAGATCTATATGCCTCGCCCTAACGAACATCTCTCTCGAAATGTGAAGCGAACCCGAGAATTTTTCAATCTGATATGCCATTATCACCAAGCTGAGAAGAAGACGGAGCAGAGAACTTAATGTGCCAGTCTGACCTTATTTGTTGGCATTTTAAAAGCATTTAGCTTAAGGTGGTCCGAAATTCTGTTCCAAGTGCTATCGGAGTCGCCAGGGGACTTGTGAAATAAAACCTGGCCCAAAGTTCACCAATCCTGAATACTTTATCGCACTCTATAATGGAAGTATAAATGGATGAATGCTTCTCCTCGAGTGCACCCTCACCAAATCTCTGAGACTTTGATATCTCAATGCATATGTTCGTTCTCTCTATAATCTCTCATAGGTACACATGGCTTTCATGAAGTCACTCACGCTAAAGTTAACTTTGTTGCAAAGGAATGATGATCTTCTTCTGTGTATCCCACAGGTAGGGAAGCGAGTTGTGTGTGTAGGTGTATTGTTTGTTATTATTATTCATGTATCAGCGTCGCAGGATTCCCGGATGAGATCTCTTCTGATCATAACAGGAGACACAAAAGTATTGTTTCTCGATCTTCTAGATGGGTTTTTCGTGCAGAGCGAATTCTGCTGGATAAAATGGTTTTGTAGAGTGACTCCAGAGTGGAAGCAGGGCAGGTGGGACGGTGTATAGGAGGTGAACTACTGGCGTTGAATAAAAGGAATGAAACTACTCATGTGTTTGAGTTGCGATGAGACTTCATAATGCAAGACGTATTTTTGTAAATATATGGATACATATTTCATATAAGATGTAGTCCACAACAGACAGGGAAGGATTCCCAGAGGATTATCTAGTGGAAATAAATGTGTAAGGGAGTTGGATGTTGCCCCATAGGAGAAGATTATCTTTCCCGTGCACTTTTCTTTTGAGCAAAGCGTCACTCCAAAGACATTGAATATTTCATATAGGTGAAATGCATTCCCTTTCCTTTCTCCTTCTAAGTCTTAAGATGAACAACTACTAAGCCAATGAAGAAGGAGTGAGTGTCTCCTCGCTAAAACACCACACACACATATATACACACGGTTCATCTCCAACGCATCAACCTTCCCGTATTATTTCTCCGTACTTAGCTGAGAACCTCAGATGCTCTCGAGAACCTTTCCTCCGGAAGCTACAATGTGTCATCTTCCTCTTGTTTCCTTCATGTATTTATATTGATGCGTTATGAAAGAAAAAGGATGAGAAGAACCCACTCTACCTGACTTATTCCACCACCACTCCCGTCAGAAAGCACTCCGGGAAAGCATCTCTCAGAGTACTCGGCTGTGTACGTATATACTCCAGTGACTACCACCTTTCGCCTGGCAATCTCAGATAAGCATGTGTATATATACGACCGAGCCTGTGAGGAGGATCCCCAGGGATTCCTCAAAAGCATACTACAGTCCTTGCAATTTCACAACACTTTAATGAATTATGAACCTTCCCTTGTGATATGATCAATATGCAACCAACCAGGCGTACTCCACATGAAAATCACATTTCCCTTTTGTTCTTTGTCTCCTGTTACCCATAAACTCACATTCTACATTTTATCCTGACTTTTCACTACCTTCTTACTTTACACCCGGCAGGCCATACCTAAAGATTATTGTCTCTCCCTCTCTCTGCTGCTCTTATCCTCACCATCAAAGACGAGGTCTAAAATGCTATAAGCAAAATCATTAATGATCTCTCCAACTCGTGGCTTCCTTTTACACAACCAACCTGCAGAATGTTGCACTGCGGAACCATATCCTACCCATCTCAACCCAACAAACTTTCACTCGCTGTAAACCTTCTTCCTCACAACCAGTATAATAATCCCACTTCTAACTACTCAAAGAGAATATGATAAATCTGTGGAGGTAACCTTAAAGGTTGAACAAACAAAAGTTGTCGATTGATGGCAACTCGACAAAAAACTAAGAAACGATAACGAACGAGCGGATATAAAGAATAAGGAATATGATGTTAATTTAGCAGTTTGATTTTGAGTGATTACGTTACATGCAAGAATCAAATCTCATTTTGTGTTTTGTCCAACAGGGTTTCTTGATTGTGAGGAATGATATTCTGTGTACTCAATTCAAATGCATCATGTGAGCTTTTTCTCAAAGACGATGCACAGCATGAGATACTCGGAGAAGGATGATGGATAAGGTAGCTCTCACAATACCAGATGCAGAGCTATGAGACTCTCACATATTTCTTTGAATTTTAACATAAAATCTTTCCTACAAAATCTGTCTTGATCAAGTATCCATTCCAATTAGTCTCTCGCAGTCCTCTGCAGTTCCTTGTTCTCAGGGCATTTTTACAAAAGGGAAAAAAATCTTTTCAAATGTCACATTGCAAATCAAACTCCGCCTAAAGACAAGTTAGCCAACTATTTGTCGTTTCAGAATATGTGACTTAATCTTTCGGTTAATTTTATTTACTTCTTGTATGTTTAGTAAGTAAACTGTACTTCATTCGACTTAACCGTCGCATATATACACAAACTTGTCCATTATTTGGTTGTCAGCACACCAAAGAATTTTATTAAGCCCCAACGACCCTCCTCAATTAATAATGTCCACCCAGGAGGAAAAGTTCCCGCACGAAAGCTAATTTAATCCTGATGTTACACATTCCATAATTTGTTTAGGAAATGAGAACTACTCATCACGGTGATGTACATCCTTCTAGTGTGTCTCTCATCTAAAATTCGTAAGGAGAGAACTCAATACGCGTAAGCTGATAAAAACGGTAGCTAATGAGGCAGGTGAGATGCCTGCACCCGTGAAGATATTATTAGACCCGAGTGATTCACCTTCCACTACCATCATCATCAAGAGTGGTACAGCAGTGGGAGTTTAGTATCTTAATTTACAGGTCCAGTTGCGTCAAAAAAGAATTATTGTTGACTTGGTATAATTCGAGTCCATGAGGGTCTACCGGTTTTATGTGGACGGAAAGGAAGGTGGTTGGTACACATGGAACATGGTGAAGAGGACAATACCGTCATTGGATGGAGGACTCAAGACAGGTGGCAAGTGGAGTTCTGAATACAATCCATCTAAATGACTTCCTTGTTTGGTTCTCTCTCTCAATGTATCTTACAATTAATACTGAGTATTGTCCCTTATCACCCTCCTTATGCTTTCCTTCCTACCTTGTTACCCACACAATACGTAGATGTGAAAGAGACCCTCAATGAATTTCAAAAAATGTATCCGTTATGACGTGAATTATGAGGAAATAGGAAACCTCGTTATCCCCGAGAAGACCACTTGTAATAATTACACTTGAGATGAAATACCTGCCTGCCTCTCTCTCTAGCTGTGTGGACTATTTCCTTCCTGCGGTTTCACAGGAAGGTTGCTTTTTACTTTTCTCTCTCCCTCTGACACTCCCACATCAAACGATAATTATGATTACTTGCTTATTGGGTCTTATTTTACACGACAAAATACAAACAACAATCATCCTACAAAATGATCGTTTGGTTGATCAGTATCAGATAGGGACAAATGAGAATACGTGTCGTAGTGAAAATGTCTTTTCAAATTCAGTGTACCTCAATGCAATTCCAAATCCATGGAGGAAGATATACACTCTTGTGTCCACACACATAAGGAACATTTAGAACCTCGATGCATCTCTCCATAGCCCCCAGAGAAGTCATCGCATCAATCACGCAAGCAGGTGGTAGGGAATTGTTTTAAGAAGAAGATGTTGGGAAGGAGAATCAGTCTAGAAATCGGTGTTTACAAAGTGAGATGTAAAAATTGATGTCATCTTGAGACCCACGTAGGAGAAAAGCTAACAAGGAGATAAAAGCACATAGGAGTAGGAGTTGCAGTAGGTGATTACGACATTACGAGCCCACAACTTCCTGTGTTAAAATTATACCTTTGCTGCTCAACCCAAGGTGTAATTAGGATCTGAGTGGTTGGTTGTTGCCCGTTGGTTGTTGGTTGCAGAAGAAGTAGAAAAGAGCATTTCCAAGTAAACTCATCATCAAAGATGAAGAGACGAAGGGTGCTCGCTCATCTGGCTACACTTCCATCTCAATTTAAACCAGAGTAATATATTTTTAATGGAAGAGTCTCCACCACCTAAATGACATGTAAGCATACCATATATTCTTCCTCACGTTTTGAAATAGACATGGTAATTTTCTTAAACGATATGGGTTAAAGTTACTTCTCACTAATGTCTGTGTCAGACGTTCTAGCATAGTAATTTGTGAAGTACCGTTGCAACTAATGTCGACTTATAGCCAATAGATAAATCAAACCTGGGATGAACACTTAACAGCTTATATATACCTGCAGGACTTCTAACTTGCTTTTCAATTGTTCCAGGGGAGATGAGTAAGTCTTGTGTTACCTCTGATATGAAATAGGTTTATAGTTTATACGAAGGATTAAAAGATACTTTAATGCAGCCAGTGAAATGGTTGAGGGAAGCCATAAAAGTAAAAAGGAATTCTTGAAGGGTAAACTGAATAATCCAGTGATTAGACTGGAGAAAGGTCAACCAATGTAATATGAAGGAGAGCTTTAATCGTCGGCAAACCTCAACGATATGACATAATTCTGAATGACACCAAGTGATCTATTATGAGGAAAAAAGCTCCTTCAGTCGGCTGCCTTTTAGGTTTGAATCTTATGGAGGATGAAGACAGAATGACCGAATGAAGATGTAAAAGGGTAACAATTCCTATGTGTATCTCTCAATGTCTCAATCCTCCAGTTTATTGCGTGTCTCTGGTAAAAAATGAGTGGCATTCTGAGCTCATGGGCAAGATGATAACAAGATCGCTGACTGACGGTACAAATGAACACCGCCTTGCTTAATATGCAACCAAGATGGTCAAGTAGGATATGATTTATGCGATTGGTAAGAAGCACCTTTGCCGAGATGCGCACAGGGTGACAGGTGAAATACCTCTGAATCAAAATAAGATGCTCCGGATGAGCACACACATTCCTCCTCAGAGATCTCTCTCAGCTTCTTGCCTCCTCCGAGATGAAGACAAATCAGTCAAACTCACGTCATAATCAAAGTACCAGACCCGAGATCTGAATCACATAACACTTCATGTTGTGTGTAGTCTTTTCTCTAGAAATGTTGAATAGTTGTTCACCTCAGCCAATGAGCTAAATGCACTTCCCTGCACATTTTCTTGGACGTCTTTATTAATTGCCCACTATGGGGCTTGCATATCATCAAGAATTCTGAAATATCTTAAGTCACAGGGGGCTTCCTTGTTAATCCCGGATTTCCCAACGAGTTTCCACTTTTTTGGTCTTATTTTAAGGGTACATATCCACCTCACGATTATTGTGATGACTAACACTAACTAACCAGCACATGTGTAAATACAATTCCGTGTCATGTTACATTGCAATCGACAATGATAAATAATGATGATTGATTGATCCTATCCTGAGTGTGTGTGTGTTTGTAATGATATTCCATTCTTTAAATTGATGATTGAATTATAAAGCAAGAGGATGGATAGTGTAATGAAATTCAGAATTTGAGAAACGGATCGCCACATTGCGTGTAAAGAGGTGGAGTCCCCGTAAAAAGTTCTCTGGGTTACTCCCGGCCCGATGATGATGAAGATAATCATCGTCAAGTGTAATTGAAATACACGTAGGAAAAAGTTGCATTATTCTTGAGTGAATTGAGATTCGAATGAAGACATCACGGAGTGCGAGAGTCGTATTCGCATCTGGCGTCTCCCATTGCTCAAGAATGAGAAAGAGAGATTTGACACACAGAAGAACCACTTTTTCTGATACCTTTCTTTTGACTTTTTTGGCACTCATGTTCACAAAATCACCATAGGAGGGAGAAACCCAGGGGGGTCCGATGCAACTGAGATCTTTCCAGGGGTTCACAGGACCCCACCATAATTTCCAGTGGACCTCCTTCTTCTCCCATTCCATTTCATTTTCTATTTACATCGTCCCGAGCATCTTTGCTATACACCCAAAAATCAAGTTTCCTTCTGACTTAAATACCTCTTCACTATGCATGCATAATCTCACTCTAATGATTTTAGATCGTCCTGTGATATCACCCCGATTACCTAAACTCTTGAACTTCAGACCCCCTCCTATCTTTCTCTCTTCCTACGGTTTACATTTGGCTTAAGATACGTCCACTCACTAAATATGAACATGTCATTGTTCATCCTCCATGCAAGCATCATAATATGATAATTGAACGTCTAGAAATACACGCTAGCCCAATAAAATCATCAATGAATGTGAAATGCTCTGCTTAATACTACTGAAACAGCATTTGTACCTTGCAATTGTTTTGTATGGAAAGAGTGTCAAATAACTATTTGTTCAAAACAGAAGAGCACAAGACGTTAAGACACTGGAATTTAAAGTGTTTAGTGAGGAGTGAGAGCGAATTCAGGTTGGATGAAGCGTTATTTGGTTTTGCACATAGCGTATGAAACGAAACAGTTCGACTTGCATGAATAGCAGCAAAGAAGATAGTTGAGATGGATGGAATGGGATGAAGACATTAGGTTGGTCTCAGAGACCCTACGGAGCAGACCTGTGTTTATAATCAGGGCTGAACCCTCGGCAAACTCCCGGTGTGAGACATCTCAATTGTCTAACCTGTAGGGGATCCTTCTCTCGGAGACACAAAAACGAAAAAGAAAAGGACATGAATCCATCATCCAAACTTTAAGCCAGTGTGGGAGTCATTTGAATACCAACCTACCACTACTGCTACTTTCCACTGACTGCGAGCCAAGCAACCCTCGCCTCTCTCTTTCCTCTGATAAGAAGACTCACTCCTCTGGCGAACTGGTAATTGTTGGCATCTTAAATTTATCATTACTAGATCCATTTTAATTCCTGCGGCTCTTCCAATTTGTACCCATCTGTCCTTTCAGACTTATGAATATCTAATGCACCTTGATTACGAGAACCTCACGCGTCTCACTCGAAAAACCTGAACTTCTTGATCCAGAAAAATTGAAAAACATTAACTGGAGACATTCCCTCATCGGTCCAAAAGGCGGATCAAACTGACAGTCTAGCTTTTACGTATCTATTGGAGTAAATGAAAAGTGAACCACCCACAGAATTACTCGATTAATTGAGCTACTAAATGAATTCACACACAATGAAAATATAATAACTCAAGGCCTGTGGGAAGGGAATTGGATGGATGAGGAACTCGGCACACAAATACTCCCAAGACTAAACTATGAGATGACTGTAATCTGCACATCCTTACAGATTGAAGTGAAGAGACTGACTACTATCGATCGTGTGCGAATAATGTGCGATGTAAATGAAAGGAATGATGAAGTGTTCTGTTTTATGAAAATGGTTATATGGTGAGCAGTAAAATATTTGACATAAAAGACACTCTCCATCGTTGATTGAACATGAGAAGTCACCAAAGGGCTGAAAGGAATCTAAGATTCTATTGTTTTCATCCCAAAAGCATTGGCTTTACTATCATCGTCAAATAACTGCCAGAGTCTTCGTTGCTTGTGTGGTTGCTTTTCAGATGGTTAAAGCTCAAGAAGCAATAAAGCAAACTCAAGCACTCTCTGCCTGATCATGATGATCTTATCGCTCAACTCGAAAGTTTGGTCTATTGTTGTTGTTATTCTCTTAAAATATGCCAAGTCACTTAAGACAAACTCGAATCATGAGGACAATTTTGACACCCTCTTTATCCAGACTAGCCGTAGTAAAATGGGAGTATATCACAGGCAGGAGCATTTATAAGCAGTCACTAAGATTACACACCGTGTCCTAGTGATTTTTAAAGTTTCCTTAAGCTCGGTTGATCTACACTGGAAGATTACTTAAAGGTTTCCAAGTTTCCGGGTTTAAAAGTAACTAATGGGTATATTATTTCTCCAGAATATTTTGAAGACCCAAAACTCTTGTGTTTAATTCCGATGCATAATAGCAAAAAGAAAGTCTTTGTATCATGATTCATCAATGGGAAAAGTACACAGGGGACCAACTATCTGTGTAATATGACCCGAGAGTAACCCTTCTGTCCCATAATAAAATGTCAATAAGACCATTGAGATTTCATGGAACGCAGAGGAAAACTTAAGCCAAGTAGTTTAACTTCTTCCTGCTACTGTCTTAAGACTCCTCTCGGGTAATTTCGCTAGTACTGCGTCGCACCGTTGTTTTAGAATAATATCCAATCTGCACCCTGGGAATACCCGAAATTCTAAGAAATCCAGTTTTACTGCGAATACAAATGGATCGATCGAGCTCAAACTGATGAACAGAACTTCATCTACAAGGCCTTTAAAGATAGCTATTGTTTGGCTTTCACTCTGGTAAGGTTTGATTGTGTTATAAGCAGTAATGCGTCCAGAAATTATTTATTTTGGTAATACCAGAAGATTAACTGGAAGGCGTTTGTGTCATCACATTGTATATTTTAAAGGGTTCTAAAGAATACGGTAGCATTGTATAATGGTACTATGTGGTCGTACGGAGCGTGAATAATAGAGAAATAAGCAAGATGCACAAAAGTGATCACATCTAAAGTACTACTAATGGTAGAACAGTAATCTGAGATCTAAAGCCATGTGTTTCAAATGAGGGTGTCAAGTAATGATGACTTGCTTCGATCTTAAAGCTTTTCTCTAGAGAGCACACAACCTCTTTCGAATGAAGTTCCGAGATTTGAGGGTTCGTAGTAGTAACGTTAGAACAGTTGTAATGGTGTGTGATGATCTTATTACTCCTCATGCAGCGTTTGCTCTTATTCATGACGCTAAATCACGGAATGCGTGCGACAGGTGTGATACATATTGTTGGTTTCACAAGATAATCATCTCTTGATTGGCATCCGCCAAAGACCTTTTACTTCAATACTTTGTTCGTTTCATCCCTCGATCTTCTGATTTTAGTTGCACCAAAAGCTCAGTTAATTGTACTCATTGACACTCACTTTACTTTTATTGACAGCGAGATAACTTTAAGATTTTTAGATTAAAATGACAAGTTTTACCTCCTTCGAATTACTCCATTGTGATCGTCATTTCAAACCCATTTACTTTTTACTTTTTACATCCACTTCAGGGTGGAGGAACTAAATTACCTGCAACTTTCTGATTGGGTACAATTACATCTTCTACGCGAATAATGGTGTTCTAAGTTCCATCATGAAAAGATGTACTAACAATAAGTAATAAACCTCTAATTAAATCCAACTTGTAGCAAACCCCATTGTCATCTGGTTGAGTTGACTTGTAGAAAAAATTGCAGGACCAGATTGGCGAAACATCTTAATTGAAAACTATTAGTGGATCAACTATTCTTTGGTAATAAAACGTCCTGAAATGCAGCTATTACTATCATCATCAGTTACCAGCAACAAAAATGAACAATTTGAGGAAGACCATAAATCAACTCAGCGAGGATAAAACTGCGGAGAGACTCCCAAAGCACGGGATGTTGTCCTTGAATCGAAGGAAATACGGTTATCAATGAAGCATAACACGATGATGACATAATAACCATACTAAATTGGTGATCGGGTGATCGAATGCGTGTTACAGACGGAGTTGCATTGGCTATTGCTTCTCTAAGGACACTTACTTCTATAAAAATTTGGTTCGATGGTATTTCAATTGCCACCACCATGGAACAAAGCTTCAAGCACCACTTTCATTCGATTGAACATGGATTCTTAATCAAAAGCCAGAACCAGTTCCCACAGACAGACATTCGTCATGGGACAAAAGCTGTGTTGTGTTGGGCCACCTTGACTCACATACATTTGACGCATCAACAGAGAAATCCTTTAAATATTGAAGTGTAACTGAGCTCACGTATTGCATCTATCAAGTCGCTTTTATACCCAAATTCCTCAGCGCTGAACGAAACAACTCTCCACCGTTTTGATTTCAAATGAACGAGCAAAATGGCGAAAAGGTGAAAGGAAAGCATCGTGCGAAGGGAAAAGTTCTCTTCGAATCCAGCTGGAACCTTAGGACTAAACTGGCGGATGAGATGTCAATCTAATCAATTAAAATACGTAGCAAATACACGGAAATCCTATCTTTCAAGTTCCATTAAGAGGACCCTTCACACGTACCAAATCCCAGGAGGCACTCCTCTACTGTGTGCTACTTCAGCTAACTGGTGTGCCAGTCCAATTTCACTCTCTTAGTTCTACTAATATCACACACACACAACCCTTCCCCTGCTATTGTTTCAGTCGTTATTGCTCTCAATAAGCATCCTTTCCCACCAACTTCAGTCACAATCACAATTACCAAACATTGTTGACCCTTATTATGTACCTTCGCGATGCAGAACTACCATCATTCCCGGAGTCTCCCTGTACATCTCGAATATAAAGGAGACTAACAAAGCTGAGACACACAATCTGATTATTCGTCTTCTTGTACAAAATACAAACCACCTCGAATGTTTTATTGATTACTTACTCGAATTTCCCTACTTTCCATTCCATTAAGTAAGGATTTGAAACACTCACCTGAGTCAGAAGGGCTGTCGCGTCCTGACACATCATCTGCGTCCTTCCTGGGGAAAGCTGTCTCAAACATCCCAAGGCTTTCTCCATGTTGGTCTCCTCCACTGCAGTCACCCATGTTTGCCAGCTCTTCCTCAGCATCCGTACCTGCAATAACCATTCCATGTAATTACTGATTACTACCGCCTCTCACACTATTTCAACTTTCCTTAGGTGTCTTATTATCATTCTCCGCAAGGTTCTTTCTTCCCATTCTCATAGTATGTCTCTTGCTTATTTGCATCAGTCCCAAAACACACAACAACTTAACCATAGAAGGACATGTCTTACTTGAACCACATCTCAAGTCTTTCTCAAGCGGAATACAGTAATCAATTGAGTATATGGAGCAGATGAGATAGGTTGAAAATGGCAAGGAGGAGGTGAGTTGAAAGGAGTTTGGTTGGATCATAACGAGAGACAACAGAGTACAGAGAAAAGTTTGGGTTGAAGAAGACATACCTCAGGAACTATAGGTGAGTTATGGAGGATGTCTAAGAAGATATAAAAACAGAAGGAAGAAGGAAAGAAAGAGAGCATCAGCAAGGAAAAGGAAGGAGCGGTGGAAGAGCACACGACGAGCACAGGATGAGGAGCATTCTCTTTGGTATTCAGGTTTTAAATTCGACTTTCCTGGAATGGATATATCCCTTGGGAGAAGGGCTTTAATAAGCGCCCTACAGGCAGTTCCCGCTTCTCCTAAATGGGTTCGGGGACTTGAGGAAGTCCCTGCGGACCTCAGAACTCACCAGGGAACCTTCTTCTTCCTCGACTTCTCTTCCCAGCCAAGAAAATGCCTTTTCTCTCTCTCTCTCTTTCCTTTTATCGTTTTATCCCTACCTACCCCTTTAATCTACAGAATAACTCTCCTGTCCTTCAATCCATATTCAAAATATTTCCTCATCCCATAAGAAGATGTGCTTTCACTCACTATCTACCAAACTTTCCTTTACTTATTCTACCTACTTGAACAATGAATGAACAAATTCCACCGGCCTTTTTTCATTCCCAGAACCAAGTTCAATCATCATCATGATAGGCATGATCATCATGATCTCTGTGTGTGGTAGCAGAGCACATAATATCTCTTCCAAGATATTGGCTCACCTTCCCCATAGAAGATTTATTTGGGTAGAAAATGAATCATTGATAGCACAGGAGGATGAGACGTGTGTGTGTGTGGTGAAATCATTTTTCTTTGGAAATGCTTGTCTGCAGTTTCAGAGGAGAGGTCTGGCATGAGCCTCTAGGCATATAAGTATTTTACGGCTGGAGAACAAAAGCCAAGGAGTAAATTAGGAGGAGAGGTGAGTGTGTGTGTATGCAACGAGCGAGTGGCTATATTATGTGGTGCAGTTGGAGTGACTTACAGTACAAGAAGGGGAAAGTTGTAGAGTTTGAAGGAGTAATAGTGAAGGAATTTTGCATTGGACTATTTGGACTGTAGCATCAGCACACACACACACACACACTTACACGATGGAATGTAGAGAGAGAGTACCTTTTGGCCTAGTGGGTGATGGTGGTGGTAAGAGTCATGCAAAAGGAGAATAAAGTTGTCTATCTGTAGAGAAGGCCTTTCGGATGTCGAATCCTCAGGAGGGCAGTGAGCTCAGAACGGCAGAAAATTAACGCAAATCTTTCGGGAATTTTGGACTCTCTTTCGTTGGCGTTACTCGAGGCATTTTTAGTTTTAGAAATCGAATAATGACTTTCTTGGGAGCTGCTTAAGTCTCTGGAGCGCAGTTTTCTTCAACATTGTAATGGCCAAGTTTTCGGCTCTGGGAAAATTTCCAGTGTACACTTTATTCTTCTGAATCTTCTTGATTACGACACTTTGGAGAAATCCCACCGACCTAGCCGAGTGTCGAAATATCTAACAGATCGTTCCAACACGAAACATTCAATATCAACAGACCAGGTTTTATCGGCCGTGAAAATGTATGTTAACCCTTCGAATCATTCCCTTGTTCTACACAGCATCCCACTAAACATTCCTCACTACGCTCATCTCTTCCCTAACTGCTTTCCTACATCCTAATTCTCAGTTTACACCATTTCCACCCTGCCCCACCTGTACATAAACTTCACATCAATTCATCTCTCAATGCAGTATCTCCAATAAATGAAACATGCAATTTATACTATCAAAGGAGAAAGTAGGAGAAAGCACACGCCATTCCCTCTGTAACAAAACGCTTTGTTACACTCATACACACACACACATACCCAAGCTACCAAGTCTGTTTGTTAAATTGGGCCTTGAGTCCTCCACATAAATGCACAGACACGCAGTTGTGAATGGCAGGACCCAAAGTTAATAAGAAAGTGGTGGGAAACATTTTTCTTTTAAGGGAGAAAGTTGTAATCTAAAAAGAAAGTAAGGCCGGAAGTGAGAAGGGACCGGGGGACCCTTTCGTGAGTCTCCCAGAGGGTACGTCCTGTCCTAATATTCTTTCCATGCTGCGTGACACTTCGCAAAAGGTGGTCCCACAAAGGCTGTCACAGCGACAAACCTTGATTAGTTTTAATCCCAAGGGGGAAAGGTTTGGCGTGCTCTGGAAAAAAGATGCCCATCAGGTCCCTCAAGATTTCACCATTCCATGACTTCCCTCTGAACTGCTCTGCACTCCGCACTACTGTCTACCTACGCTCGCCTTATTCCTTCCTGCCACCGTCTATCTCATCGTGTCTCACGAGAGTGTCCTCTGCTCGACTACCCGTTCCACCACCACCGAGATATCCACCCACCACCACCACCACCTTTCTCTCTCCTAAGTAGAAAAGGTCTAATTGCATAGGCACACCGATTTCCAATCATTATCGCAGCCATAATGGCCATTGTATTGGAATGTCTGGACAACTTTCACCCACTCAAGTGGATGATGACGTCCACTATTTCTACTCTCCTATCCGTAGTAAGCTCTGATCTCAGATCAAAGTTAATGTAGGGCATTTTGGGTATTTGTAAGTCAAATGTGGTTTTATTCGGATGCATGAAGCGACTTGTGAGCGTGTGTGTGTGGTGTGTGCAGTTGGGAATCGCTTATGAAACTCTGAGGCGTCTGGGGAAAAGGTAGAGGAGCAAATGAAGTAACTGATGGAGGCTCCTTCTTCCACTTTCCTTGTAATAAGAATGGATGAAGAAAAACTTGGTCGAGTGGTGCACATGGATGGGTGGTGGTGGTAGTGTGTAGTATGTGGAGAAAGTGGAGAGTTGGTGGAGGAGTTTGGTCGTCCCGTGGGACCAGTGGCATTAATCACATTGAGAAAATAGCACTGAGGAAAGGGCCTTGTGGGAGCGAGTCGGCATGACAACCGCGGTCTGAAATCTAATAGCGAGCCCAAATTGCCCAGAATTATCATTTCAAGATGCAAAGAGAAAATACGGTCCACACTGAAATGGGTTTTAATTGCCCAGGGAATTCTACCTTGAGAAGTACTACTACTACACACATACATACACTCAATACTGCTGCATTGCCCCATTCTGCAGACTCCTATTAAGCTTAAAGCACCAGCCGAGTGCTCACTAAACTCACAGCGATATTGCCTACTCACACAGCCTGAATTTATTCATCTTGGGGATTCATCAATCCTCCCGTGGACTCACATATGATCCTAATACCACGACTTTACCCATTCCATTTTCTCACTAACTTCCTCTTACTCTGTTTCTCCTCCAAATTATTAACACTTATTGCTGTCTCACTTTTTGCATCTTTCCTCCATCCAATCTACACAATTGCCAACTTTGTTCCGAGTTTAAATGAACTCGTTGAGACCCAAATGTGTCCCTATTAAGACCGCCTTGGCCTCTTCCTCTTCTCAGGTATTATTAACCTCCGTTGTTTCTCGCCGATTAAATGAATGTCACAGAGGAAAAGAACAAGTTTGTTAAAAACTGTCTTTCTCTCAAAACGCATTCCAAGCTGCTTTGATGCGACTCATTGTTTCGAGAGAAACCCTATTTCTCGTTCCTCGATGGAATTTAGTTTTAAGTGAGGAAATAATAGAGAGATGAGGGGTTAGTACAACAAACCATTTCGAGGACCAAGAGAGTCAAGTAGAACTAGTTGAAGTAAGAGAGAGAGGCTTCAGAATTAAAAGTGTGCTATGGGATAGCAAATGAAGTCTAAAGTAATTCAGAAAGTTGAACTTAAGAACAGCAAGTGTTGTAAATACTCCGTGTAGTAAAAATGTGCCGAAATGAAATTCGAGATTTAATACTTTTTAGCATTGCCTGGGGAATTATTCCTTTTCCTAGGGACCGACATTGCAATCAAAAAGACTTTCACAAGGAATACCACCACACGAGGCGTCTACCCAATTTCATCCGCTCCCTCAGAAAGTGTTAAAACTTTTCTCCACAACTAAATTTAGGATTAAGAGGCATCCACAATGAGAAACGAAAAAGAATGGAATCTTCGCCTTTCTCTTTCTCTCCTTCCACTTTTATTACAATTATTCGCCCTCAGCAAGCCTTACAGCTTCCACCAAGTTTGTTTTACATGAAAATCTTAAAAACTAACAAACTTCGCAGAATTCAGGTGAGACGAGTGAGAAGGGAAAAAGATGAATGTTCAGTGTAATTTCATGAATCCTTCCATATTACATAGGACGGGTGTTCACTACTCCATTCAATGCTGTTTAATGTCTAAAGTCTTCTCGGTTTGAAGGTTTCAATGGTGAGAGAGTGTGAGAGAGTTCTTTATATTACTGCTAATGTTCCTAAGTGTTTGTTTGTCTACAAAAACTATCGAGAAATCTATATTACAATCTCAAAAGGCTTTAAATCTTGCTTTGCATTTGATTTTGTCTGTTATTCGCATTCAATCACTCTAATGAGCTGAATAAAAGCCATTGAGATTAAAATATTACATGAGGGGATGGGAAAAAGAATTCCCGACCAGTAATCATCTGCCACTTGGTGCCTGTGATTTCCCTTTCGTAGTACTCAAAGTGTACTCAAATAGGCCTGCAAATTCAACCTTTGTGGCTATTCATACTACAAAATAGATGACTTCATCAAGTGCTGCTGGATAAAACACACTCCAGTCCAGCAGGAAATCTCTGAATGAGTCTTCTACGTCCGACCCCATCCCCTTTATGCCACACTCCTCTAAGTTTCGGGAAAGTTTCCTCATCTCGACTTGTTCTCTTCGATGGATGTGAGTAGAGTTGATCGGATGGTAGCCAAATAATTGAGAATAGTTGTGAATCGAGGAGCAAAAATGATATAAGAGATACAAAGCCTGGTAGAAGGAGAGAGAGACGAGTCATCGGATAATATTGAAATAGAGCCGTGATAACACTCTAGCCGTTAGATTTTGGGTAAGTGAATTGAGTTCTCAACAGCAGGGGGTTAGGAGAGGCCATAGGTGGGCACTGCAGGGGCTCTTGGTCGCGCCAGGGGCCCATACGACTCCCTGCAGAGAATCCATCCGGCCAAAACTTGCGACCCCCTGTCTACCTAGCCTTTGTGCACCCTTATAAAAGCCCAAACCTTCTAGTCAACAACACTTCTCACTCGATTATTTTTCTCTAAAATTAAACTCCAAGCTCCATTTGCCTTTAATAGTAACATGGTCACACGTCATGCCTTCCCCAATCTGTCTCCCTACACTGGCAATTGCACCAAGCGTTTTTGAATGCAGAAACACTGTACATCATCATCACCAGGATGATCAAGCGAAGTATAAAGTGATGGAGACAATGAAACCTCTTGCAGCGGTGATCACCACACGTCTCCAAAGATTTTGTGTCAAAGAGTGCATGAGGTTGGGAGGAAAGGTGGAAGGGAACGAAGGTAGAGTGTTTCATTAAAGAATTGAACTGAATCGTCACCTAAGGTGGGGTTGATGATGAAGGCTGCATCAAGGGGAGAATTAAAGCGAAACACTTATGAAGGAAGAGTGTGAGGTAATATGAGACGGAGTGGGTTGTTATATGTATGGAGGAAGATGCAGAGGAAGAAGTCATTTGCAAATGAGGTTAAGTGCATAGGAAGAGAACAACAAGCATGAAGGATGGTTGGCAGTCTCTGGCTCAGCCTCAGGAATCGTCAAGGGACAAGGAGAGTAGGCAAATGAAAAGGTGACACAAGAGACAGACAAGAGAGAAGGACGAGGCAAGAATTTGTCACGGGAAACATCATCCAATGTCCAATTTGTCTGCGATGTGTCGCCTTCTCCTGAGCTACACACGACGCTGCCTAATGCAAACTCAGACAATCCTTCCTTGAATTCTCTACGTGATCCATAAGATCGAGTCTTACTCTGTCTTACACCTTCCCTTGTGATTTTTCACTACCATTTCATTCCATTTTTTCAGTTTTTAAACTCCCTTTAGTAATTGGATTCAGTGCTTTTTGCATTTCCCCTCAAATCACTATAAAAGCTGTGGAACACCTGCTCTGGGAATTCTTCGTAAGATGAACAAATCCACTACCACTGCACATCCATAGCACATTATTATTATTGTGCTCACTCCTTCCCTAATAATTGATGAATTCACATATGCTGCTGTATAAGCAATAACCATGCAGTACTTTTCCTCTTGCCTCATTGTAATCCTTTCCTTCAAATGCTTTCACTTCACCAAGTGAAAGTTGTCCCTCATTGCCTTGATTACATGAGAATAAGCGTTGCCCCTCCTCTATGTAGAGAGAGAGAGAGAGTCTAAGTACTTTCACGAATTAAATTGTAAATCGAGGTTACACGGACCCCTCTTGTATTTATATACTACTGTAGTGGGACTGCACAAAGGGAGAATGAGGTATCGGATGCGTGTAATTGGTGAAAGTATCCATGTAAGTTCATTTAGCGTAGTGTGAAGAGTAATACAGTGTACACACATGAATTGTTTCAAAATGGCAGTAACTTAAATGCATAGGAGAGTAGAAGGATAAATGAGAGGCGAGGAATGTCTAGAGACTCTCAGCGTAAGATGGAACACAGCTAGGGTGAAGTTTCTTATACACATGCAGGAGAGATAAGATGGAGACTTAACTCTCACAACAGCGCGTCTAATCACACTCGTTAATTAAACTGTCTCCGTAGAACATCTCAAGAATAATGTACAGGTTTCTTGGGAGTTCCATGATAAACAACAACTGGGAAAACGCTACCTTTCCTTCTTGGAAAAATCAAATCAACCAGGAATAAACTCTGTTTCAACCCATTATATTCGTCCCTTGCTTGAACTCGCTCTTTCGAGTACTACAGATCACAAATGCAATACAATAGAACACGCGGAATGCTACTTCCACTCTTCTAGTACTTTCCTAAACTATTGAGTGCACTACTTCTTTAGAGAGAACCAGGAGCACCTAAGACTTTTTTTAGTTTAGTCGTGTGTCGACTTCTTGATAGAGTACGATGTTTCCTTAAACCAAATCCCAGTTCCCTAAGCTGTCAGTTCTCGGTTATAACCTACACTGGATCTACATAAAACATTTTTATCAAATATCTTCATGGCTTTTTTGCAATCCTCTTGTTGTAGTAGTAGGACTCTTGAAGCTCGTAATCATCTTTCATCTTCGAATAATTTTACATTTAACATTTCGTTTCAGCATCTACAAAACTGTCGCATTGATTCACGAAATGAAATGGGAGCTATGTATTGAAACAGAATTCATCTTGCGACGTGCATAGCGAAATCTGAAATTAATGATACCTAATTTGAACAAACGGTTGGTGGTGGCTGGGAGAGAAATGTTAGGATTTGGAACAGAGGGAAGACTCTTTTGCGGCAAACTCAGTGCTAAAATATGTATAATCCATTTAGGATATTAGTCAACGGAAAGGGAGACAGTTTATTAGGAGGACTTTATGTTCTGTATGTGTGGCTTGTCTAGTGCATGGGCTAATCAAAGGAAGAAAGCTCTGAAACCCAAGGCTATAGAAGAGGACTCCAGAGACCAAGAAACGGAATTGGGATTGATATCGCAACCCACCATTAGTTGCAGTCAAATAAGCTCCCCGGAGAGTAGCCGGCCCAAATTACACCAGACAGAAATTTTTGACGTGTTCTTCACCAAACTAGCGACTGTCGTCTTCCTTCCTTCCTCATATTCACCCTCATTCACTTTGTACCTCTCTTCGAAATTATCCCTATTCCCGTGTGCTCGATTACAGAAATTCTAAGAAGAAACGACAGTAATCTGTTTGATGTTGAAAACAATTGATGAATATACTACACACACTCAGGGCTCATTATATGAACAATCGAAGTATATGTGAAAGTATCAGGGACTTTTGAGTATCGTATGATATTGTACACATTTATGACTAAACCATCTCTGTCGCGTGTTTGACTAGACACTCTTCCTTTTGAAAGTTAGACAACCTTCTGAGAGTAGGCAGACAAACAAAACTCAAAGAAAGTTGCCCATTAAGGACTAATTCGTAATTTAAATATGAATGAGATTGACCCACCTAGAAAGCAGCACTCGACTATTAATGCACAATAAGATATGCTCTTCTGGATCTTACCTGCTACACGGAGCTACTTACGAAGTGAAATGAAAATTAGAAATTAAGGTTGTACCGACTAGAAGCGTATATGTGCGCTTTTACCCTTTGTTGAATCGGAGCGAGAATTCTCAAGCTGATTGTGAGTAATTACACAAGCAGCTTATTAAAGAATGAGGAATAATTAGTACGCCATAGAGCACTGAGTGTGTACTTTCCACCTTCCATTTGTTACTAATCACTCATTCCTTGAAAGTACAAATGTCTCGAGTGTCTCGGGCTCCGAAGTGAACCCTCCAGTCTCAAATACCTGGGCTTCCTCCTCTCTCACCATTCCTCAGCTCCGAAATCGGACTACATAGACACGGCAACTCTATTTCCCTTCAGAGAATAAGAAACACCGAAGACCTCGCGTTGTGAATTATTTATTCCCCCTATGTTAACTTTCATGTCGAAAGTCGAACAGCTCAAAGCAAAGATGAACAGCTCTTCTAATTATTCGTTGTGTGTATTATGACAAGCCACGCAATCAATGGATAAAAACCAACCTTGAAAACAATTTACATTTGAATGCTTGCTGACCACGTATCTCTTTTAGGCAAGACTATCATAATTCATTAAGTTTCATACTTAGAAATGCCACACATGGGTCACTTAATACTCCATTCAGTACGCATTTGTACTGCGGTAAATATGCTATAGATTAGACTG
>JAQGAB010000792.1:0-21773 GCA_034696565.1 Isotomurus graminis | reverse complement strand
TGATGGTATGCAAAAGGATCAATAGCTGCCATGTGAATAGTTGGAGGATCTACACTGAAATTAGTTGGTGGAGGATGCCTAGGTTCCGGTGCAATTAATGTACGATGGACAGGGTTCCAGGCTAGTGTAGACTCTACTTTACAATAGGTTGAAGGAGGTCGGTAAATCTTTCGAGCCTTGATAACCTCCTGTGCTTGGAAAGCAGCCTCCTTCAGTTCCCTAAGCGTCCTTAATTGCTTGCTCCGCAAAACCATTAGGTACTCCGGGTGCATCTGACGCATGATTCTAGAGATTAGTTCCTCATCTCATTTCGATCAAGTCGGTCATAGAAATCCTGAATGATGTGAATGAAATAAGTTAAAGATTCTGTAGGACCTTGAGTCCTGGCATCTAACCGTCTATTAAGTTCATCAGCACAGCCGGTGGCTTGAAACTCTCTTCGGAACCTTCGCCGAAAGTCTTGCCAATTTTTAAACGGCATGAGTCTCACTTCATGACGATACCAGTGGTAAGCGTTACCTACAAGTGCAGTGCGAAGGACTTCCACTAATAAATATTCATCGTCACAGCGGGAGAAAGTTTGGTATTTTTCCATTTCCAAAATGAAATCTTAAGGAGTCTTCGGGTCGTCGTGTCCAATGTATTTGGGTACATCAATCTTCTTCATATGATGCGGGCGATGATTTCCATTTTGACCATTTCCATTTCGAGGTTGGCCATTTCCATTGAGTGCTGCAGCAGCATATCCGTTTGCTGGAGGGACAATGGGAATTGCAGGGACATTGTTTAGTGCAAGTCGCTCTTGTGGACGTTGTCCCTGATTCAATGGTGGATTGCCTACTTGATTACCTTCCATTTGCATATCTCTATTGTCTTGATTCGCTGCTCCATTTGGTTGTTGAATGACGGGAACGGCTTGTGGCATTGGTTGAGCTTGGGGTCTTTGTCCCCGTAGGAAATCCATTAGCGTATTGTGTCTGGCCAAAGCTGCATCTCGATCCGCTTGAATGACCTGAGCAAGTCTGGCAGTCTCCTGAGACACATTCTGAATCGCTTGGTTCTGTTGCTGAGCAAATTGCTGTTACAGTTGGTTGAGGTTCGCTTCGATTTGGTTCATTGTTCTACGTTGATTTGGAGGAGACCTGGCATTTTCGACACCTTGAGGTGGTCTTGGTTGCCCTTGTTGTGGTGGTATCAATGGAATATCTTGCTAGTTGTCAACGGGAAAGCCAAAATCAGGGTTCGCTGGAGGACTACGCTGTACATTGGGATTGATGACAGGATTTGGTGGTGGGGTGATGTTTCCGGGATTGTCTTTTTGATTTGGACCATCCATTGGGTTTTGCCGAGTGTGCCGTGCAATTGGAACCTTGGGTGGCATATTATTGAATTTGGTTAGCGATGTGCTCGAGATCAGGATCAGCCGAAAGAAGAACCTTGACCTTAAATATGAGATACGCTAGACCAATGGAAGTTTGCACAGGCAGCTCGGAACTTATCTGTTTCAATAGCCCGATGAATTGAACGAAGTTTCTATTGTCCCGAAGGATCTCACAAAGACGCAGATAACGATGAGAGCCGTAAAAAACTGTTGGAATAGGATAGCTGAATACGATGAAATCAACGATATGATACAACTGCGGTATGGAAGACTTCAGGGACTTATGGCAGCCGTTAGGTCTAGTGAAGGAAAGCGGAGTATCAAAAATGCATACATTCTTCTTTTGGGAGCAACGGGGGCTGGAAAATCTATAACAGTGACAGTAAGGCGTGTTGTTCACAGAATCCTTGACAGGCGTTTCACCTGTTGAGTATTCATCTAATAAAAAGGTGTTCTCGAATTTCAGGTAAACTTCCTGTTCGACAATCCCAACATATCCCAAAGTGGTGCCTTGGAGTGTAATGAAAAAGCTATTCACGAATACAGAATCCCCGTTCCTATTGATGAATATGGAATCAAAAACTCTGAGCTACGAGTGATTGACACTCCAGGCTTAGGAGACACAGAAGGACTGGAAAGCGACGCTCGGTTTTTGGCCACACTTGAAGAATTTTTGGATAGCGACGAAGATCTAAAATCCCGGATTCCAAATATTATTCTCATCTTCCACAAGTTCACAGACAATCGATTTGGTGCACCTAACTCGCTCTTTGTCAGACTCATCCGCGCTGTTGATTACTTCCGTGGCAGACTCACCGATGACAAATATTCTAATGTCGTTTTCGTATTCACCCATTTCACAAGTGAAATTAGGTCTTTACAGCGATAGCCTGATACAAAATTAAAGGCATTAAAAAGCGTCATACAAACCTACAGCAATTTCTCTCAACCAATTCTGATGGTTGTCGCCGAAAACAAAGCAAAGGAAGAGTCGCTCCCAATGGTCAACGGGTTCTACAAACTTCCCAATGCAGAGTTCTACCCAAAAAACCTCATCGACAAGATCACTCAAGCCACTCAAGGCGGTAGAGAAGGTATAGATGAAGCTGTCATTCGATCTGCTTTCAAAAATCCAGATGCTTTCAAAATCCGCAAAGTCACTTTCCCTCTTGTTTCACGAAATAACAACAAGATCCAAAAGTTCCTTGGATTTCTTAGTAATGCTCATGTAAAAGAAGAGCGCCAGGAGAAGTTACAGCAAGCCAAGGTTATATGCACTGCATTTTTAAACGTAATAATTATTCCTTTATCAGCTTTTCTTGGATGCTTTGTAGTTGGATGCAATGAAGCAGCAGCAACAGTTTGAAAAAATGATGCTACAATATATGCCTGCTTTGAATCGACAAGGAGAACAAAATTGGAGAACTGCGGGCTAGTCCTTTAAGCATTTCCGAATATCAAACTGCACAGCCATCTTCCAAATATCGACCTCTACTTTGAAGCCATGAAAGTTATATGTCAACCATTCAAAAATATGATAAATATACACATTTATGTTGGTGTGAGTATTCGTGGAGATTCTTCTTTTTCTTATGGACAAAAGTGCATAGTGAGTAAATTATGCATCGCAAACCCACAAAGGATCATACGGAATAGCAGTACTTTGCACTTTGATTGCAGTTGTCATTCAGCTCCCTGATGTTTCTCCTGGTAGGGCAAAATTAAAGCTGCAAGTAAAACTTTCAATTCTTAAAGACTCATGAAGGAAAGCCCTTCCAATGTTCAAACTGTTTAATAATAATAAGATGTAATCAAGAAACATTCTCTTTACTTTAAAGTTAGCATACTTAATGTATAATTATAATATGACATGGTGGAAAGTCTATAAAGGGAAAGATTTGTAGTTCTTTAATCGTTCCATTACAATTCCATAAAGTTATCGGTTGATCGTTGAATTAGAAAAGACATTGGCTATAATTAGCCTAACGATCCATCTTAATCAGACAGTGTAATATTCTCACTCATGAAACAAAATTTATAAGTTAATTAACGTTCACTGGCATCTCTGACGGCCCTCACTGGGGCTATATGAAAAACACTTTTTGTAAGCTTACGGTAAAATATAATTCATCCAAGCTGTTCAACTGCTGCAAAATAATGTTGTGAAATATTTTAAGAAAGCCTTGCTAGTTTTTTCAAAGGTTAAGATTTCAACTTTAACGTGAAAGAGCGCATAAAATAATCATTTATTTAACAAAGAAAAATTAAGCCCATTATTATACTAAAAAGCAGATTCCGAAAAAGCCCGTAAGGTTACTTCTCAAGGAACTGTGGTAGGAGCCAGGACTCACAAAAACGCAACTGAACCCTAATATTGGATCAGGGCAGTTTGCTGAGATCTGTTGCTCTTCCTCCAATCGTTCACACACAGTAAACGAACTTGCCTTCAACTGCATAACCAATCGTGTGTGATCATCTCGTCATCTTATCTACCCTAATTGAAACACCATTGTTGTAGTCTGGACATTGTGGACGTTGTATTCAACAAAAATGAGAATCTAAAACTTCATCTCCATCTTTAATGCAACATCTGAGTAATGTGAATAATACTCTTTGGAGCTAAATTTCCAATTGCTTCATGTCATTCACATTCTTAGTTTTAGGTAGATTTACACAGAACTTACAAAAATTTAAATGAAAGGGAAGCACAAGAAATATTCAATACTTGAATGACCGTGTGAATGAATTGAAACAGAAGCAAAATACACAAAACACACCTAGTCAATTATTTTACACATTCCGCGAATTAAAAATAATATTTTCTACACAGTTTACTCGCATCAAAAACCATTGTCACTCTATGTGACCAGAAGCTATTTATAAGTTCTTTGAAATACTTGTACTCAAATAGTTTTATTTGCATGTTTAATTTCTAATTTCATGTTGCCTCTACAATAGCACATCATTACCTAAGAAATACTAATAAATTACTAGTTCATTTGCATATTAAAAATCAAAACCAGATTGAAGCGAACTTTATATAAACTTTCACCCAATTTTTTATACAATCATTCTGTACGACGAATCGCAGTACTCGCTACTATTTAATCCATTTGTGTTCCTTGTTGAGACTCCTAATGTAAATAAAGCACGACTGATCTAACTGACTAAATAAAGCGCTTTAGAACAATTAATCCCCGCACTTTTCCTTCGTCCACAGAAAACAACGACTGGAAGTAAATTATAAACAAATCAACCAGATTAAGTATTCTTAACACACTATCAATGGATGGCAATGCTATAAAAGTGAGTACAAAACGACATAGTATTTGTATTTTAAGTTGGATGTGATGGTTAAAGTTTAAAATTAATTCAGTTTCACTTATATTAAAAATCATCCAAGGATTAAGTCAATCCGAGCTACACTTTTATTTATTATCTACTTTTCTCAACATCAACGAGCTGAATTTCGAAAATAGTCACGAATTTGTTTTAGATTTGAGCATTCTTTCATAAATAAACGATAAAACTCCATATTATTAACTCATTGATGTGACGTAATGATCCGAAGTATGATAAGTTTAGTAAACTAAGCTACATTCATCAGGTTAAATCTAAAATTTAAGGTTCTGCATGGCCTCGTTTACATATAAACTATTTAAATCCCAGGCTCTATTGAGTTTTTTTCAGTCCTGGCCCGGTTAAGAGAAACTTATGAAATACCCTCTCACGTTCGGCTACTAGAAAAAAGTTCCCTCAGCGTTTCAACAGCTTTGAATTCAGAAGTTAAATTTCAAAATAACTTTTTAAAATGGCCTGCATTTTTATTCACATTGAATGGACATCCGATATTCGTGTTTCGTCTTGAAAACCCGAGTAGCAAACTTTCATGAGAAATTTGAAAATCAAATCAACTAGAACTATTACTGACAAACTGAGATGTAAGATAACATTATTAAAGGATCGAGCAAGTCTGTCGAGTAGCTCACTTGCTCCTCACATATTCAGTCGTAAACGTAAAATAAATTATTCCTCAACAGTCGTGTATTATAATAATGCATGCAGAATCAACTAACCAATATTAAAACCACTGTTAATCTCGACATCGTATTCATACTTTAACTGAATGCCGTTCACTTAGCCTCACCACACTTTTCTGCATGCTTTTCCAGCAAACGAAAATGAAGAATGTCGTGCATCATTCTTTTATCTGATACATTTCTAATAGCTTGTTCTGTTAACATACTCCAAATATACACAAAAACCAGTCCGTTTTAACAGTTCTAGTTTGTCTCCCGGAAGCCCAACAAGAAATTTAGTTTATTCCTAAACGTTATATAAGACTACTGCAGTTTTCCTCTTCGAATTCTGATGGCCCTCCGAAAATCCAAAAAACTAGAAGGATACATCCCTATGGTAAATGGGTTGTAAGAACTTAAAAATTGAGATTTCTACCCGAAAAATCTCTGACAAAATCACATAAGTCACTGAAGGGGGTGAAGATGCCAAGAAACTGTCATCCGATCGGCTTTCGGAAATCCAGACGAATTCAAAAACTCCTCAGTTAATTTCCTACCTGTTCCACTATAGAACACCAAAGTCGAAAGTCGAGTAGCCCAGGAGACATTGAGTCTAGGCTGAAGTGCTGAATTTTCAGACTCTCTGTTCTACCTTTAGAAAGATTCAACCTCGCAGGATAAACGCTATCAGACGATCACAGAACCACAACTGAAATTTTTCAGCTGATCAGTTTAATAAAATAGCGCGATTAAGTACCTCCTCAAACCCGCATATGACATTTCCACTTCAACCCGGAAGGAAAATATTCTCACTGGGTATAGTTACAGTTCTCTACATTCAACTGTAATCCACGTGGACAGTGGACAGTTTCGAGTGTATGATAGTCAATATCATACCCAATACACCACAAACATCAACACGTCAAACAATACAGTAAACAGCTAGGTCGAATTTGAATGGATTTTTGGTTGCCCAACTTAAACACAGAGGTAGCTAATAAATTTATCACAAGGTCCAAAATTTCCTTGATAACCCTTTAGTATGTAAATTCAAATGCTAATGATAACTGTGCATACTATTTTAAAGCTTCGGAAATTCAAACCACGATAACTGATTCAAATGTACTTAGCGATCAACCGTCCGGCTTCAAAGTTGTATAGGTGTCATTCATTCTCCTTCTTATACTTTTCTCCTTTTACCTTAGTCCATACAAGACAGAATTTGCACTTCATCCTAGCTTTAAGACTTAAAACCTAATTACAGCTTCTATTGTATGAAATGCAAAAGATGTACATATTGTATGCATCATCTCTACTGTTGTTGTGTGTACCTGATCACCCTGTCTGACAAAATGTGTGCAGAATGTTGGATCGTTGGTGGTGCCGTGAAAACAAGTGCTATTTCAGCCTGTAGTCTCTTTTTAGGACATATTTCTCATCGCCTATTATTCCCCATTATCCTTAAACGAGCAGCAGTAGAAATAGTTCTCCTCATCGCCCATCAGTATTTATTAATGCTATTTTCTGCAACAGGTAATAGAAATATATCACAAAATTTCATTTCAGTGTTTGATCACTCAATAAGCTTACATACTAATCGATCAATACTTGCCAAGGATATGTTGAAGTTGTTTGAATTATTTAATACTGTATACTTAACATAGTAAGCAATCCATTAATTAGTTAGTTTATGTTCCAGTGTATTAAGTTAAAAGTTTAAAAATCAATACTGAAGAAGCTGTGCACCAGCCATTTTGTGCTCACAAGAAGGAATGTTCTTTGCTAACACGAATGTAGTGCTCCGATTGTATGGAAGCTTGGAATGCAAAAAGCACAATAAAATTATATTTCAATGCAAAGAAAGACATTTAGATTTACAAGCATTAGATATAATAAAACATGATTGATTTCGCATTCTGGGTTGTGGTGAATATTCTCGTTCAGGCAGCTAAATTGACAGGAAGCAAACCATTACATTTTCCGGTCTGGAATTCACAGTGTCACGTCCATGTTGTATTTAGCAAAGGAGAAATTGAAGGTTCTGTCCATGACGGGCTAGTTACAATGTACACGTTTGACAATAGATTTGAAAGAAATCCATACGAAGAAATGATATTGAACAAAAAATATCATCAAAAAGACTTCTGTTTACTGAAAAAAGACAAAGCTGTTCTTGAACTGGCATATTTTCAGAAAACCGTGCGGTGTTTAATTCTTGTGATACTTTTAAATGATCGCTTGACTTTAGTAAAATATACAAGGTACCCAAAATCGATCAAGTAACCCTGGAAAAATGGTACAGCGTTGATCCTATGGCAATTGCAGTTCAGACAACAATTCAGATGTTTTTTGTACGGGACTTTCATAAAGAAGTTGAACAAATTCAGGTGAACAAGAAGCTTTATGTGGTTTATCTAACAAAATCCCTTGCTCAACGCTTGGAAGACGCACAAGTGAATTATGAACAATGGGTTTATACTGCTTTAAGGATGAAATATGCGGAAACTCATATTTCTTAATTGGTTTCGAAGATGGCAAAGAATCCAGTTCACCTCAATTGTCATGGAGTTTGTATTTCGTTTGTGTCTGGTGTGAAACAAATCAAACCCTCGTGAACTACATTAAAACATCCTCTATGCTATTTGGAGGCCGGATAGTTCCTATTGATCAGTTTGTAGATAGAGTTGTTGAAAAAAAATATAAACCTAGAATATTTGCAGTGTATCCAATCCAAACCACACCCAATATTCTAAAGAAAGTTCGACAACATCAACAGCATTTTAAGTTTTTAAAAGGAAGGAATCTTATAAATTTTGAGTCTGCTGTTTTGAGCCTTATTAGCTTTAAAGTAAACGTGACGTTTAAAATATTGGATCCTGGAACGTATTACACCCTGAAGTTCATAGACGCATATGACTTTTACTATCAGACTCCTGTAATAATTGCGGAAGATACTTTAGAAAAATGGGCTTACTACAGGCATCTAATTCGAAGAAAGGGAGATGCATTGTTTGTTTTTACAAGTACAGAGTCCTACAGTTTTTTGACTTGCTTTGCAAATCAGACATACACACCTGGAACTTACTTTAAAGTTATGGACAATAAAATGTGGGTTGCGCTTATTGTTGTTTTACTAACTCCTCCTGGTTTTATTAGGTTGCTTTCAGGAGTGGAACACACATATCCGAAAAACAAAGGATCCTGTGTTTTATTTATTTGTTCCTTAATGTTTGAAAACTCTTTTAATGTGTCCCGAGAAGTTGATAATTCCAACGCTTTTCGTGTATACCTAACAGGTTTTATTTTAGCCATGCTCGTAGTTACTAATGGATACAAAAGTGTGGGAATCTGTTCTGTCTCAGCCCCCTTTGGAAATAGTAGCATTTACAGTTTTGGTGACATTTATGAATCATCTCGCCACTTGGTGAAGGAACTCAACATAAGTGAAGGTACTTCAATTGGACAAATGGACTTTAGAATTTTGTCTACGCAGATTAGTAAACGTTTCACTGGCTCAATGACAGGCCAAGTCCTTCAAAATTGGTTAAGAGTGCTAAAAATTGACTACGACTTCGTTAGTACTACCTTTGCAATGAAATATTTAGCGGCTGCGGAGTTAGGCAAAAATTTCAAGTCGATGCATGAAGTTAAATTAAACACTTTAAAGTTCCTGGCAAACGTTAACAACTACAGGTTTCCAAAGAAATATTGGATCAGTAATATAACAAACTTTCGGCAATCTAAAGATATATTGCCGTATCTAATTGAAGAGGAAATAGCAGAATGTGAGAGAGTAGTTTATATGGACTTGGTTACAAAAATAGACTTGGATTTTACGCATTTATCAAAGTTTTACTTGGATCGGACGTTTTTCAAGTCGGAGGAAAAAATGCTGCATAGCAAGAAAGGATGGTTTTTCACTCACTCATCATTCAGCAAGACAAGCTTATATTTTAAGTTAACCCTAGAGTCGGGTGTTTACAACAAATTAATGGAATGGTATGGACTTGTAGAGAGAGCAGATAGGATACCTTTTTCACGTAACAAAACGTTTGGAATTTCAAGGTATCGGGTCAAGCCTTTAGTCCTTCATGGAAATCTACAAACTGTTTTCTACGCTTTGGCGATTGGCATCACTTTCTCTGGTTTATGCAACTTATGTGAAATAATTAATGATGGCACACGATATGCAGTAATTCTGTTTAACATACATTTTCATAGCATTTTAGTGCATGCGCAGAAACTCATCTATCAATTTGGACGTGGAAACGGCAAGCACCTACATAATTGATGGATAAAAATTTTAAAGCAAAATTTAAGCAAAGCTCACTTTTGAAATTGGATTCGCTTAGTATTAAACCAACTTTTTGCAAACCTGTTACGCATTGTTATCTGCTGGTTTGGAACGAATACGAAATAAAACGCCTTGTTTTTCGTCCATCTTTAATGATCGGAATAAATAATCTAATATAAACAATAAGTAATCTAAGTTTATTTGTCATTCAAAGGTACACAACTCGCAAATCTTGTGAGAGACATAGCGAACTTGTAAATTCTTAAACTCAACATCTCTGTGAACCATATAACTTTGAACTTAAAAAACAATTCCTCCACTTAGTAGAAAGCCCACAGTAAATTTCATTGTATCTTTTGTGAGATAAACGAACGCTACATTGAACTCAATGTGTTCAATTATGTCTTTCGGAGGCTCAACAATAAGAAACGGAGTGCTTTTGTCTAATCCGCTGAGTGCATAATCACGATTTCCACTCATGAAAAGTTTGTTGGTATTCCATTCGAATGTACGGTCGGCAAATTTCCTGTGATGGAGAGTACGAGATACAAACCGAATCATCAACCTGATCCCGTGACCTTTTGACTTTAAAATATGAAACTGAAGGTGGCCAATTTTGTATTTTGTACGATTTAATCAAGATTCTCGAAGAGACGAATGCAACAGACACTGGAAATGTCTGAGGACATGGGACAGTTGGTACAAATATTTTAGATTGCACGGAGTAGTCTCGCATAAAGCGATTGTGGGATGTCGTGAAATCCCTGACGAGGCAGAATAATAAATTGTTTCCATGTTCCTCTCGTAAACAATTTACGCTGCAGACAAATGTTAAAATCGGTAAGTATATATACAAATGATGGAAAAGATAAAACATCCTTTAGTCATGTACTGAATTTTTAAACTATCAGTACAGGTGCTTTCTTTCATAGATGTAAATTGGAAATGTCGGAATACAATTGCGGAGACGCTGCAGCTACATAAGGATATTGAACGATTTATTTAATCCACACAACTACATTGAAGAAAAATTTATGTGCAAAGAAACCAAACTAGTAAACCTTTATAATTATGAAAAGGGTATAATTTCGAACTTTCATGCAGGAAGCCTATAAATGTTTCATGACTACATAAACACAGAAATATGCAATGGAACAAATCACTTAAGTTGCGACCAAGCATTTAAGGCTTTAATGTTGAAATCGATAACACACGTGGAGCTACATAAATTACTACGTGTTGGTATGTCAAAAAAACAAAAACGGGTGAAACCCCTTGATAACAAATACACTCGTATTCAACCTGAATAACGAATACCAAAATACCCATCATTGCCTGCAGGTCTTACAGATTTAACTTAACACTAGCGAATCTTATTAATTTACATATGCAAATACTGCGTTAATTACAAACTAAAATGTTCCGGGTTTAAGTAATAACTGATCAATTCCAACCATATTACATGCTGTAGTTTCATTTTTTTAGGTTTTACTAATTGCTTCTTTTTATGTTTAAATTCTAAAGCTTCTAGAAGAAGAATTGGAATCCTTTCATAGCCTTCTGTAAGTGAAACCAACTAAATCTGTATAATTTTTCATCTGGGCATATTCTTTCTCATGAGGTTTGGATTAAACTACAATATCTAGTGGAACTGTTGTTAATACATGAGGACTGTGACTGTCCCAAGCTCACATTATCAAGCATCACTTTATATTTTATTAAAAATACAAGGTTATAAACTGACTGTGTCGAATAGTTTTTCTCCGCATTTAAGCAATTAAAAACGCGTTGGTGAACATTAAAATAATTTTTGTTCCCCCGGAAAGAGGTTTTGTTGGTGTAAAATCTTGTGTCTTTGTTCATGCCACCCAAAAGCCTTGCAAAAAATAGACAGCCTTTTTTTGATTTAATTGCTATCTCAAACCTCCTCCCTCGTCTCCCTTACAATTCAGATATTCTTATGCAAAACTAACTGCATCTTCCCAGGTTATAATCATACCTTCGCCTTCCTTAATCAGTGTCATCAATTACTACCCGTGTGAATTCACCCACATAAATTATTTCACTCATATTTCACCAACTTCTCATTTCCTCGTGTGTGCAAAGCAGTTTCCTGGCGTCTCTCATTCTTCTACACTTTCTGCGTCCTCTGCCGTTTATGTAGTACACTTGTGGCATTGGTTACCATATTCAAGAACACACACTTCCACCCCTTCTACGTGTAGATCTAAAACAAAATCATATACAATAAGTAATTTTCTCAAGGCGATTTTGGTGAAATGGCTGGAATCTGTATTGTGCCCGTCAGAGATGTAGACATCCGCGCGCTTTTTTCCTTCCCCTTCAGTCCACACTGACCGTAGTGTGGGGTGAAGGGAAGGGGAAAAAGCGCGCGGATGTCTACATCTTTGACCCCCATAATAATAAGGATATCAAGGATATCGCTATGAGTTTGCGACCCGAATGCCTGCGATACGCGTGCTTATGTGACCCCAGTGCCTCAGACCCAGGTGCCTATGCGACATGTGTGTGTGTGTGGTGTGTGTGTCCGTATTTAAGTCTAGTCCTAGTACAAACATTCTTAGCGTAATAGCAGAGAATATTCAAATATTCTCTGGCACGTTCCACAAGTAATTAAACTCTTCTGATGATTTTGGATACCCTTGCACACACCCAAGTCAAATGATAAGTCAATAGGAACCCCCTGTACTGTCCATTAAGTGGACAGCGATCTTGGACATGGAGAAGGTAATTATAAAGTCGGTTATACTAGTAAAGATATAGCAATTAATGCGGTGTTATGTACCCAAATACATGTACTTTAACCTCTAATAGTATTTAATGATATTATTATTATTAATATAATTAATATACTTGTATCGTACATCATTCTGAGCTGAATGTATGTTTATAGGCATTTTTAGGTATTCATCCACGAGTACCAACAAGGCTAAACAGAAGGTATCTGGCACAACGTGTCACCTTAATTTTTTATGCTCTACGTAGGTTATCGATTTAACCATGAAAAACAATATCCGCTTTAACTCTCTCATACTTCATCAGCCTAATGCACGTCCATTATTAAACCTTTCATAATACTAATTCACCAAAACTAATTCACTCTGTGTCTTCACCATACACTTTCTTCACGAATGTAGAAAGTGTAAAAACTCAATTATACCAATTTACAGTCGAAATGTAATCGTAATTTCCTGTATTCGAAGTGGCACATTTTGTTCCGTAATTATTAGGTTAGCTACACTAATGATGTATACTACTCTTAATGCTATATCAACCTATGCTTAACAGACAGCACAGTTCTTCAAAACTCCCACCAACCCATTTGCAAAAAACTAATCTCACTCTAGAGTTAAAGTTCTTTATTGTTTTACGCAAAAATGTCACATTGTATCAAAGATTTTTATTTGTGTGCATTAATTTTGTTTTCTGCCTGTTTAACGAATAGTGAAGTAATAGAAGTCGAAAGTCCGTCAATACTGTCCTTGGTCAGAGATATCAAACCGTGTCACATTCGAATCATACGAGATAACACTGTTGGTTCTAAATCCTTTGTCCCCTCAGTTAAATATCCACAGACGTCCCCAGTCACTGTTGACTTTGTACGGCAGCTTTATCCCGAAACGTACAAAATCAACTTTCACCAGATAAATATTTTCAAGTCAAAAGGTCACGAGTGTCGACTGATGGTTCTATTCCTCTCCCACAGTCTATATTACAGTGGCGACGCCGAAATAATTTACCATTGGAATGCAAACTTACTGTTTACGGACGGAACTCAGATATACAACCCTTACGGCAGACCTTCAGGTTTAGGCGCTAACATGTTCGTTCTTATTATTGAGCCTACTTTAAACCAAATTAAACGCGTTAGATTCAACACGGCCTTCGCGTATCTCCCTACAAATTCTTTAAATTTCTCCATTTGCTTTCCACCTGCCGAAGCTCCAGGTTCCCCGAACACCAATTGTCAATCCCACGAAAGAATGTCTTTGGATTTATTCACAACTCACCAAACATGGCCAACGCAGTATTTAGTCTGGCTGCCCTCAATAAACGAAAACAAGGAGGTCTTTAGGAATTTCAAAACATCAGAAATGGCCAAACGCAATCCATTTAAACTTCATTCCTCTGACTTGTACATCATTTCAATCCTCCTTCACAAACTAAACGCATCTTTAATATGCAGCTTGGGTGACGAAGCCCACTGCAAAGAACTAAACTGGAACCCATACATTCCTCCTGATCCGTATTACTTCCCTCCACAAGTCTTTGGACCAGCTACAAGGGTATCCGCTTTCGCAGACCAAGGACCTCTTGTCGTGGTGGATCTATCCGGGTATTCTTTCCTCACCTGCTACAAAGCTCACCAACTTAGCTTCCGGTTCTACACCAATCCTTTCCAGCTGAACGCCTGGGTTGCCATTCTATTCTGTCCCATTGTCCTGTGGGGAATTACAAATGTCTATATGAAATACCACACCAGCCAAAGCCAGAGCTTTTCAGCTATACTGTTCTTCATGTCTTTCATGGTGGAAAGAGGTTACCCTCTCCCAAAAGAAATCGAAAAGTCAAATCCATTCCGCCTTGTTTTTGGAGAGTGGATTCTTCTGTCAGTCATCTTCACAAATTCCTACCTAAGCAGCGCTATCCAAGCCTTAAACTCCCTTCTGCCTTACGACCATCTTAACACATTCAAAGACCTTGCGTGTCTCCAGGACATCCCTATTCTAATCGGAAATTCTTCTAAAAGGCAAATCCGCGATTGGTGGAAGTCCAATCAATATTTTGAGCGCGGAGGAAACGAGTTCATCGACGGAATTTATAGAAGAAAGGAATTAAAAAAGTACGAACAGTATCAGACAAGGCTGAAACAACATCGCGAATGTTTTTCTTTACTCTCCCTGCCGCAACTTGCCCATGGTTTCAGAAGAGATGAAGGTTACACGCCCATTGAGCTATGGAAAGCTAATTTCTTTTTAGGGCTGTATGACTATACAAACCATTTGCTCGGCAAGTTTGAAGAGAACAACGCTACCACCATTCAGGTTAGACAAAATATTCCCCAGGAAATTAATGTAGTGTAAATGTTTCATTTTAAACTTCGCAGGATGAATCCACTACGCTAAATAAATTGCGAGTCTTATTGAGCCTTCAGCATTTCCAACACAAACGTGTTCCACGGACGTTTGTGTTAGGAAATTCATACATCCACAAGGAGGCTCTCATAGAAGAGGAGATTGTCCAGTGTCGAAAGTCAGTGTGGGTCGAAAGACGCGAAAATTTGAAAACATATGCGGATTACCTGTACAGAAAATATCCTTGGATTATTTTTGATGTGTCTACAGAAGAAAGATTCTCTGAGATGACTGGTTGGCATCCTGCTGAATCACGATTAGAAGAGAGTCTTAAGCAAATTTTGGAAACAGGAGTGTACCAAATCATTAAGAAAATTACATCGACTGCCAGTCACCCTGAGAGTATAAATTCGACGGCACAGATTCAGTCAGACTTAATTAAACTGAGCAGATGGGCGCCAGTGAATTTCTCTGGAAGCATTCAAACAATATTTATCATATTTTGCATTAAAATTAGTTTTTGCTTGTTTGTGTATTTTGCAGAGATTAACATTCTTTGGAGTTGCTACGCTAATGCTGTTTGGCTAATATTGGCTATCCTAAGGAAATTAAATATTGGAACAAACAACCTGCTTTTCCTATTTTATTATAGGCTTTTAAAATAAACACTTCATTTAACTATTAAGCATAAGTTAATAAGTTATTGAACCACGTAATGTTTTTCAACTCTCATGTAAATATTCGTGTATTGTCTTTAAACTCACTGTTTTGCTTATTTTAAGTAAATTTGTGCCTGCTTCTGACATTTTTTATAAACTAGACATTTACTTAATCGTATAAAATAGACAACTATTTTATGGTTTAATAATTTCCTCCGTAATCATTCTTTACGAACATGTATTCCCAATTCAACTACAACCCGTTACAACCTGAAGCTTTTTAGCGTTATAAGCTATTGACTTGCTTATTTACATTTTGAACTCCAGGTAATTATGTCTGAATAAAATGATTATTTAATTAATAATACACATGTCTTAGACCCAGTGTAAATTTGTTGCTCCCACTGGTACTCAAATGTTTCTTGACAACGTTTTTCCACATCTTACTCAAAAATATAAAAACCTACACCAAGCAGCCTCTTTAAGCCCAGATAACTGAAGACCTCGTACACACAAATAAGCATACATATGCCTCAGTTGTCATTAGCGACGCGAATTTTCGTACCTTTAATCCCCATTTTAGCCGTGGAAGACTTCTGAACAGTTAAAGTGGCTTCCAAAGGTGTGTCCTTTAATTTCTTAGCTTATAGAACATACACAGATAATATTAACTCAAAGATGTGTCTTGAATTTACTTGGGAGTCAGCTTTCTTATTCACTTGTTTACACCTAATCAGATTCATTCGTACAAGTTCTCATGGTATATATTATTTAATTAGTTGCGGGCTTGTAGTTGCTTAGGACTTTTGGAATTCACTTGCGGTTGTCTACATATCTATACAGAGTTGCTTGTTATGATTTATAATGCCTTAAAGATCTGAACAGGAATGACTTTATTCTGCTGGAAGTTGAATTGAACATGAGATTATCAAGGCGATGATATCAGCTCAAGTGTCAACTTTCTTGTCAAGCAAATACCGTGACTCAATTGCATTTAAGTAGTTTCATTCTTTCTCATATTTAACTACTTCCAGTAACAACAGAATGAACTATTTTGATATCATAAAGAATTTAAATATAATCGGTTTCTAATAAGTCATTCTTGAAGAAGAATTGAACTGAACCTTGACTTCTGACTAACTTGAGTTGACCATAAGACAACTTGACAACAACTTGAACTCTTGACTTCTTGTCTTTCAAAATTTGTTCGCCTCTCCAAGAGGGCTAATCTCGGTTATGGGTTAATAACTTGAATGGGTACCTCTCTCCCGTTAGTCACTGACTCCATAATTTTCATGGATTCGATTTTAACGAATGACGAAGTCCCACTTACCTCATGCGGTTTGACTTTGCAGGGGGGGGGTGTAAAATATTACATGCCTCATTTGATAGATGGCATAATATAAAGATGCTAAGCTCCAGCGATTGGTTGGTAGAATTTCAACTGAGAACTTTTGGAAAAATTGTGTATGCCCCAAAACAGACAGAGAGAGAGAACTCACTAAACGGGATAGACAGATTCTGGAGTTGGCAAATCTAATTTAAAACTCAAGACCATATGCATTATGCCAAAGTTCACCGAAATAAGCACTGTAGTAATAGTAGAAGCCTCACGGACATTTTCGTCAACCCTACAGAGTGTCAACATACTACTACTAAAAATCTTATAATTTTTGCACTAGTCTCAGCAGACCAATATGAAACGTTCCCTGTTCCTAAAATAGACTTCTAGTGAACATTTCCTCTCACAACCATTTACAAATATTAATTTTATTGTTCATGATTGTTCATTGATCAAAATATTTGATTGGATTTACAATTAGTTATGTCGAGTTAATCAAACTATTCATTATAGGGAATATTTAGCTTACTAACGGCCACGATTTTCTTTAAAAACAAATAAATCGTGGAATTGAACAATGCGGCATGCATTGTTCAATTCCACGATTTATTTGTGTTGGCATGGAGAGTTTCCAAGCTTAGTCGTTCAGTCTAATTTGCCCAAAATATAATCAATCCTTGAATACGTAAATTGAATTGGATTGAAACTTGTTAGACACAATTTGATTACAGTAGAGACAACGTTGAGGATAGCAATTTAAATTATGGTTTATCAGTCAGCATTAAACAAATGTTAAATATTTAAACATCAGAACTTCATCAAGTGTCTTGAAGAAAACAAATTAATCGTTAAAATCGAACACGGCGTCATAGATAGCAATGAAGCCTTAAAGGACCTAATCAATTATGTCCTGCAGCACTCGCGTAGGTTAAAGACTCCAATAAAAGGACGCAATTATCATGTTGTTGTTTAGCTCAAAATGCACTGCTATTTATTTACTATTCAAAACTAGATGATGTATTAATAATTCCATTATCTTGTCAACATGTTTATTTAAAGCAGCTCTTAAGACACACATCACTTGAAGGCACATATAGCAAGAGAAATCAATATAATCGGAATTTAAAGAATTCCTGAAATCCAAACTGACCGTGATAAAGCAGGTTACTTTAGTCACATAGTTGAGTTATTGCTTTTTGGTACACCTTTTATCAAAAGACACAGTAGTAATCACCTCACCATTAACTGTAAGAAACAACAACTCCCGACCAACAGGATTAACTGAAATCAAAACAATGAACTCTTCAATTTGTAATCAACTGTACATTAAAACTTGTGTACTCTGTATCTTCAGAATAAACCTTTAAAAACGTTTAGCAGGGTTACTTTATTCATTAATCGTCAAATGAGACAAAAACACAAGTTCGTCTCACAGCATTCCTTGAGTTAATCCGGACTTAGTATTAATTCATTCATCATACAATTGGTGTTACTACATTTCGAATATTGTCTGAAGGAAAACTTCAAAGCATTGATAAGAAAATAAGGCATAGCTAGACAAGCATAGGCTAACCTGTACTTATAAACTTAAATATTCAGTACATAAAGACATTTAATTTATGTTGCAGCATTATCATAAAAGCAACTACTGTTGAATGATTCTTATAGTTTAAAAACATCAAGTCTTGTTTCGCTGATTGAACCTTAGAAAACTAATTAACCTATTGACAGTAAGAGAGTTATTGTGTAGTCAATCTGATACTCAACAATCGTTGTCCTTACGGATGGCTTCATCACAAAGAATGTCGCGTTTACCGAAATTGGCCTTTAGAGTCTTTATAATGTTCTGCCTTTAACACTAGCATACACATCCAAACATCCCTTTACAATATTTGAATTCCCAACAAAGACTTCCACTTAACATATAATTTATTATATGAACAAAATTCTGCTCTTATCAGATGTCGTGAGTCACCCATGCCCACCTCAAATCGGCAATATTGTCAAAATCCTGTTTCCGTTCGTCAATATTTAATGTTTTCAAATCTTATTTAACTTTCGTTTGTATTGAAATTTCGGCCAAAGTTGCTTAGTGAGAACATTCAAGTTTAAAAAAGTTTATAACTAAATAGTTGCTGGTTTGTCAGCAATATCTTTTGGATTATAAATCGAAATGTTAACTATTAAGCTAAAAATCTTCTTCAAATATACTGTTTTTGAAATTTATTTTAAACGACATGAAGAACTTTACAGCTATGTATTAAAGGGGTTTGTATTTGTGAAGCAGAAACGTATTAATAAAATCATGTTTAAGAGCAAAAAGCAATCTAGAATTACCTCTAAAATGAAAATGTTAGAAAACACAGCAAATTATGCGTTATATATTTTTGGCTTAAAAATGTATATCTTTTAATTTTGAAAAACCATTTTACGCAAAAATCAGTTATGTACTGCGATAATACATTTATTTAACGCAGCTCTAAAGGGGAAACTTTGTAAAAACAAGTAGACCTGCAAAGGCAGAGGTACAGAAAAAATGCAAAAACTGTATTCGAAAGTTTACTGCGAGATCGAGAATTGAAGTATTTAAAATACCCTCATGAATGTGAACAACAAATGCGTGTAGAGAACAAAAACATAAACAAAGTTCGGAGTACAGACTGCAATGCTGAAACATTAGAGTAAAAGTGCAGGGTAGATGGTGGAGTTGGAAGGTTAGTCAAAGAACCTGGCAATACAGCCTGTCAAAGACTAAACATTTTTCGATATAAAAACCCCCAGGATCCAAAGTCCGTAGTGTTTTGTGTCTAAGTTAGACGATTACTGCATTTCACTTGCGATTTGTAGTCGTGTATTACGTCTTCGGATGCATGAGAGCATATAGAGTCTTGTGGAAGTACAGCTCCACATATAAGCGGTACAATTATTGCAAGGTGACAGAAGTAAAAACATTAAAAAAATAAACCATACCAGTAGTTTTGATTGCAGCGTAGTTTCAAACAACATCGCATCCCATTCCGCGTGGAGTTTCGCAAAAATTAGCCCAATCCATATAATTTAGGATTATCAATAATCAGGGTATTATTAGTAGGTTAATAAACAACAGGCACTGTTTAGGCATACGGTTGTGGCAAATAAGAATGTGTTGGGTACACTAGTGTCCGTTAACTAGAGAAGCGTAACTTTCTTCGAAATATGTCTGGTCCTCCATTGTTTCTTGTAACAGAAGAGGTAAGATAAACGGGGTCTCACTTGGGTCACAACAGCAAATGGTAATGTGTAGACAAATAAAATAGATGCAACAATTTCAGTTATGCCAACAAAACAAGAACCAAATCCAGGGCAATTTAAATTTACATCTGAAATCCCAATTTTTAATACACAATATATCAATACACGGTTACATCGATTCCAATCACAAGCATTATTGTACTCAAAACTTCTTCCGCAAATGTAAAAGAATGTTTACGTTGTAGAGTCTGCTGCAGGATTTATGACGCTCAAACCTTCACTGAAATAACAGGAAACACTTTATACATGGTGTAAGTAATCCATTGCAACCTTCTGAAATTGTGCTTCAGGATAGCATCTTGAATAAAATAATATGCCTTTTGCTTTAAACTTCTAACAAGTCACGTAAACTCTCAACTATACGAAGAAATCGTACACACGTTCAGAAGAGAGTACAAATAACACTCCCAACATACAATCAGTATTTTTAATGGGAATAATTCAATATTCTATTTACTTAATAGTTCAATAGTAGCAATAGTTAATTCATCTTTTAAAAGGAAAGCACACAGTTAATAGTGTAATCCATTATAAAACTTATAAGTCCTGGTACAGTGTCTCTGGAAAACATAAAGAAACCCCCAACCTCAAACCCAGATCTCCTTAGAGCACGAATGTTTTTTGCTTTGATCATATTTCGATTTAGGACTTTTGAATTCCAGTTTTCGATTAAATCCACGGACATCTCAAAACACTGACAGTTCATAGGAAATAAAGCAGCCATGACAATCAAAGTAAGAACATATAAAACCGCACATGTAAAAAAGTAAAGGCATTCTTTTGAACATTTTAATGACAGCATAGTTTGCCATTATCGAAAATGAAACTCCAGCCGAAATTGCAAACAACGAAACCATGTCCATATACTTTCTGAAAATCCAGATAGATAAAAAAGAACTATGTTTAAAGGATTTCTTGCATATAAAGCAAAAGACATACACGCTTACAATAATCGAGATATAAAAGATCCTGTACAATCCAATTTCACTTATTCCATGTAGAGTATTGCCCATAAATTTAAATTTACTGTTTGGTGCTGTTTGATTAGATATTAAATTACACAATGATGATGTCGTATGCACAATGACGGCAAAAAATGTAAGCATAACTGTGGCCATTGTAACACAAATTTCTGTCAGTGCTAACCACGTCATCACAAATCTAAAACATGAGTTTTACAGCATTAAAGACAGTTTAAAATTGTATTTTGCTAAATTTATTCAAATAACATACCTAAGTGCACTGGCAGAATACGTTGAGCTATACTGCTCATCTAGTAAACAGTAAAGTGGGTCAATATCCAAAGGAACAATGACAAGTGTTACAAACGGGAATAGGAGCAACGTTTGTCCAAGGACTAAGCAAGTAAACGCATTTATATCTATTCTCATGTCTTGCATCTTTAGTTTCACAGTTGGACAGGGCTCTGCAAATTGTTTTAACAATTTCGCTTAAGGTGACTGAATTTGTGTTAATAATTACTTAATAACTTTCAGGAAATTCTCCAGGCGTACAATCATGTTGAATCCGGAAGTTAAGTCGTTGTTGTTAGTGAACATCTTAAGTACAGAAATAGGAGTCTCGTTTGGATCGTTGAGTAGAGTGGTTGTGAATGAGTTGTGTGCTCCTAGGATCTAGTTGTAATAGTAATAAGTGTATTGCTAGTGAAGTAAATTAATTTATTCCTGTGA
>JAQGAB010000791.1:0-21778 GCA_034696565.1 Isotomurus graminis | reverse complement strand
CCATTAGCTCCAATCAATTGTCCATTAGCTCCAAGCAATCGTCCGTCAGGTCCAACCTGCTGTCCATTAGCTCCAATTAATTTTCCATCCGGTCCAACCTGCTGTCCATTAGCTCCAATCAATTGGCCGTCGGGTCCAACCTGCTGTCCATTAGCTCCAATCAATTGGCCGTTAGGTCCAACCATTTGTCCGTTAGGTCCCAACAACTGACCGTTAGGTCCAACCATTTGTCCGTTTGGTCCAACTATTTGTCCGTTAGGTCCAACTATTTGTCCGTTAGGTCCCAACAACTGACCGTTAGGTCCAACCATTTGTCCGTTAGGTCCCAACAACTGACCGTTAGGTCCAACCATTTGTCCGTTAGGTCCAACCATTTGTCCGTTAGGTCCTAATTGTCCGACAGCTCCAATCAATTGTCCATCAGGTCCTAATCGTCCTGCAGCACCACCTCCGTTAACCTGTCCGTCAGCTCCAGCTCCTCCAAATTGTCCACCAGCTCCAGCACCAGTTCCCCCGGGTCCACCAAGTTGCCCACCAGCTTCACCTCCGGCGGTACCTCCAGGTCCAACGAGTTGTCCGCTAGGGGAAACGCCTGCTCCGCCAGTAGAACCTCCAGCTCCAACTTTTCCTCCGTCCGTACCTCCAACCCCGGCGAATTGTGCGTCAGCGGCTCCTCCAGCTCCAATGAATTTTCCATCTTCACCAGGACCTCCAACCTCATAGAATTGCCCAGCCTTTCCAGGACCTCCATCCGCAGCTAATGCTTTATTATAGATACCGATTGCGCTGCTACTAGGCCCAGCCCATCCATCCGTTCCAAATTCCTGACTCAACATCTCATCCAACAAGTCCGCCAAGTGTTCCGGTACGTTAGTGGGACGATGGCGCAAAACCTAACGTTGGAAACAAATCTGTCGTCAGCCTCTGCATTCTAATTATATTATATAAATCCCCAATGAACTTACATCTCTCGACATAATCTCAAGGAGAGCAGGAAGTCCATCGGGAATGCGGTATTGCTTCTTCGGCATCTTCACGAAGTGACAAAAAAAACTAAGATTTTGAAAGTTTATCTAAAATGCGAATAAAAAAGATGATTCAGTAGCTGAAATTTTCTGATCTCTACTTTATACAAATCCCATGAGACATTTATGATTAAAAGTTTCTCCGGAAACTTATACATCGTTGAATCGTTACCTTCTCACTGTTCTCACAGACATTTCCTTTTTTACATATTATTGCAGGACTATTGAGATGCCATCGCCAGGCCTGGATGATGCTTCTACCATTAATTAAGTCCACTTTATTTAAAACTTAAGCATTTGTGAATCCTTCTTAATATTCATTGTTAATAAAAATGGAAACATTGAGCATGAAAGAGAGTTTTACGTAGAAAGATGTAGCGTGGGGCGAGGAGGCGTGGGGAGAGACAAAGTGAGGTGAGTTGGGCCAATGAAACCTCCACACGCCGTTTACGCGTGGACTTTCGAGACCCGTCTGACAACCAACCTCACTCAGCCCCACAGCTGTCTCACTAACTCCTTCGCCTTCTCAGGTGCACTACTTCTTAATCAGGCCATTGTTTCTCCCCCTCATCATCATCACTCATCCATAAGATTCAACAAACTACCGTTTGAAATAGAACAGTGTCACCTCCACACGGAAGGAACAAGACCGGCAGTTCCTGAAAATTCGTCTGTCCGTTGTTCTCCGGTTTTCTCTCGTCTTTTTCGGTGGTGGTCTCCTCGGGTAAGAAGAAGGTTGTCCCTTAATCAATTATTCAAGAGTTGTCCACTTGTTCTCATTCTCGATTGTCATTTTACTTCTTATCGGTGTTCTTTTTATCGATTAGTTGGTAGGGGTTCTTTTTCTTTGGAAGGAATATGAAGAGAGCTGGGAAGAGTTTCTTGAGTGGATGGGAATAATGGAGTTGTTAACCGGTTTGCGGTGTTTTGGTTTTATTTTTGTAGGAACGAGTAAAATGCATCTAAGGGCGGGTGTGGCAGTAGGGGTCTTGTTGGCTCTGTGTTGCATAGTAGGAAATGCCCGGGGACTTGCAGTGATGAGTGTTGATCTTGGATCGGAGTGGATGAAGATTGGAATTGTGTCGGTAAGTGGAGAGATTTGATTATTGGGTGTTTATTGGCGATCAAGTGTTTACTGAATGGGGTGTTTTTATAGCCTGGAGTGCCGATGGAAGTTGTGCTAAATAAGGAATCGAAGAGGAAAACTCCTGTGGCCATTTCTTTCAGGGATGGAGAGAGACTTATTGGGGAAGATGCCTTGAATGTGGGAGTCAAGTTTCCTTCTCTGTGTTATTCTTACTTTTTGGATTTGCTGGGAAAGAAGATTGATAATCCTGTAGTGCAACTGTTCCAAAAGAGGTTCCCGTATTATACTTTGGTTCCTGATGAAGCTCGTGGAACAGTTCTGTTTAAATATGACGAGTAGGTTATTCTAAATTGTTTGCTGTGGTTTGAAGTTGTTAATTCATCAATTATTTCCATACGTTTCAGGGAAACTTTTTACTCGCCGGAAGAACTACTGGGAATGCTGCTCAGCAAGGCAAGGGACTTTTCCCAGGAATATTCAAGACAACCTGTGAAGGAGGCGGTTATAACGGTGCCACCTTTTTTCAACCAAGCGGAAAGAAGAGCTGTGCTTAATGCAGCAGAGCTTGTTGGGATAAAAGTGTTGCAGCTTATCAATACTAACACTGCAGGTAACTATTTTTCATAGGAAAGGACACATGGAGTAATCACCGAAAGTAAAATGAGTATATTTGGGATGATGTTTAGCGGCATTGAACTACGGGATCTTCAGGAGGAAAGATTTCAACGAGACAGCACAGTACATAGTGTTATACGACATGGGTGCATCCAGTACTGTGGCTACTGTTCTTTCCTACCAGATTGCTAAGACTAAGGATCGAGGAGTAGTGGAAACTAATCCTCAAGTGTCCATTTTGGGAGTTGGGTAAGACTTCGTTAAATATAATTTTTAATTTTCCCTTAAGTTACTTGCTTCATCAAGACTATCAATATTGTATAATTTATCCCCATCTCAGATATGACAGAACTCTTGGAGGACTAGAAATGCAGATTCGTTTGAGAGACTACCTTGGGAAAGCGTTTAACAATATGAAGAAAACTTCTACAGATGTTTTCACCAATCACAGGTCTATGGCTAAATTGTTAAAAGAGGCTGGAAGGGTGAAGACCGTTTTGAGTGCCAATGCTGACCACTATGCTCAGGTACTATTCCGCCAAAAATACTCCCAAAATGTCATAAAATATGTGTCGTGAAAACCTGAAACGATCCTAAAAAACATTCTGTGTAACTATTGAATATAATAATTTGTGTATATAGGTCGAAGGTCTTTTAGAAGAAAAAGACTTCCGGCTTCAAATTTCACGAGATGAGTTCGAGCAACTCAATGAAGACTTATTTGAACGTGTCAAAAAACCTGTTCAGACTGCGTTGGATTCTGCCGGAATTACTATGGACGTTGTTGATCAGGTTAAACCATTAAGTTTATCATTTATCTGTTTAATTGCCTTATAATATAATACAAGTCAAAGCTAACAATCTAACAATAACTTTGTACTGCTTGTCACTGCAGGTTATTCTGGTTGGTGCGGGTACCAGAGTTCCTAAGGTGCAAGAGAAACTCTCTCAATACGTAAACAGAGAGTTGGGAAAGAGTTTAAACACAGATGAAGCTCCAGCAATGGGAGCAGTGTACAAGGCCGCCGATCTCAGTTCAGGATTCAAAGTGAAGAAGTTCATTACCAAAGATGCTGTTATATTTCCTATTCAAGTTGACTTTGAACGAGAGGCTGATAGTGATGATGGATCTAAAACATTGAAAATCGTGCGACGCACACTATTTTCTTATATGAATCCTTTCCCCCAGAAGAAAATCTTGACTTTCAACAAACATGTGGATGACTTTAATTTCTACGTCAGTTATGGAGATCTCCGTCTATCAGAAGCAGAGAAACAAGCGTTTGGGTCCCTGAATGTGACCAAAGTAGAGCTCAAAGGAGTCGCAGAGGCACTAGCCAAGCATGGGGAAGAAGGAGAACCAAAAGGCGTCAAGGCCCATTTTAACATGGATGAAAGTGGTATCTTGTCCCTGACCCAGGTCGAAGCTGTTTTCGAAAAGAATGGAACTGATACATCAGAAGGAACTGTAAAGGATACTTTATCAAAGCTAGGGAGTGCGTTTAGCAATCTTTTCTCTGGTGAGATTTCTATATATGTGGAGTATGAATTAAAACTTGACAGTTACAATATGTTACTTGTTTGTTCAGGAACGACTGAAGAACCTTTGACAGAAAAATCTGAAAGCGAAACTGAAGGAGAAGAGGCAGGCCAAGAACAAAAACCGCCAGAGGCCACCGAGAATCAAGGATCTGATGAGTCCACCACTAAGCAAGAAAAGCAGGACCCAAATCAGTCAAACAAAACTGAAGAAGAAAGTAAATCTGACGAAGCGAAAGATCCAGCGAACACAACAGATACTTTGCCAGCCGCAAATGCAGACAAAAAGGTTAAGCCTGTTCTTGTAAAAGAAGTACTTCCGTCCGTTGTCAATGTATTAGATGTTTCTTTACTGGATGGAGATAAATTTCGACTGTCTTTGGAAAAGTAAGCTGTCAATCAATGGTTCATATAGACAATTGACAATTTGCAAAAAATTACGTGTTTCCTTTAGATTGCAAAAACTTAACGAACAAGATCGCCTTAGAGTCCTCAGAGAAAAAGCCCGTAACGTATTAGAAACTTTTGTCGTCGATATGCAAACCAACATTTATACTGAAGAGTATGAGAAAGCAGTTGGTGCTGAGGAAAAAGAAAAGATTGTTCAAGCATGTTCTGAGGTATGTTAATGCACACTGTACTGATAAACGTGTAACATACGCAACGACATGCATGTAAAATGTAATGTGCAATAATTGAAATTAATTCGTGACGTGAATTATCGATGCAGATTTCCGACTGGCTGTACGAAGACGGATCAGACGCAGAAAAATCACTGTACGAAGAAAAGCTCAAGGGCCTGAAACTCCTAACAAAGGATTTGAGTGATCGTATACGAGAGCATAAGGACAGACCAGATGCCCTTGAAGCTCTGGATAAAATGGTCAATATTAGCATGGGGTTCTTGGAAACTTCAAAAACAATGTCACCTGACGAACAGCTTTTCACTGAAACCGAGCTTTCTACTCTTGAGAAACTTGTCACTGAAACATTCACGTGGAGAGAGAAGAAATTAAAAGAACAGGAGAGCATTGCCTTAAGTGATCCTCCTATTTTAACGGTTCGGTCCATTGCAGAGAAAATTGATGCACTCGACAGGGAGGTAACGAATTCATGCGAATCGATATTAATTCATACCTCTGTAGTACCATTGCTCATTTAAAAAAATTTTGACAGGTAAAGTATATGGTAAACAAAGCTCGCGTTAATAAACTCAATAAAGCTAAAGAAGACGCCAAAAAAGCTGCAGAAGCTGAGAACAAAACTGAGGAAACAGCAAAGGAGGAAAAAATAGACGCAGAACCAGAAAAGCAAGAAGGCGAAGTGCCTCAGGACAAAACTTCAAGCGAATCCTCGGATGAGAATAAAATTAATAGCGAAGAACCGTCATCGTCGAAAAAGAATGACTCTGGGGACAGCGATACAGTAAATCCATCCAAACCCAAAGAAACCGATGATACACACACAGAATTATAACGCAGTCGTTAAGTAGCAATGATTATAAATATTGTTTTAATTTCCTTCAATATCCCACTTATATACCAACCATCACCATTTAGTTTACTATGATGATAACTTCGTCACTAGTAATGAAGGTGATAGTTATCATTGTAGAAGATGAAATGCGTGGGTTAGGTGTATTCTGCTTTAATTAAGGTTACTGTTGTCAACAAGTGTGCAAGTATATTTAGTGAAAGGGAATAACACGCAAGAGATTTCGGTATGAAACGTGGATAAGTGAGGAAAGAGTCATCAGGAAATCGATCGTATTAACTTATACTAAATGCTTCACGACTATTATATTTTGTACCTATGTGATATTTCGTCGGAAATAGAAAATCCAAAGATCAGAAAAACGTGCAGGACAGACCCATACTTTACTGTGCAGTTGGTGTTTTCAATAGTTCTCATTCAATTCCTCAAGTTATGTTAGAGTGATTCCGTAAGTCAATACTTTGGTGCAAGTGATAGTTAAGGCAAAAACTGACATTTTACAGACAATTATCGCAGGAGTTACTTAAGAGTACTACTGATCTGATGAGGCGTTGTCAGTATCCAATAGGTGTATAAGTGCAGTTGTTTGGTGTGAATGCATAATTTACACGAATCTTTTACTGCATCATTCCATTTTTCGGTGAAAAATCGGTGCAGGGTGACACATGAGCATTTAATGTACTACAAAATTACTTGTTGAAGTTCTTAATTTCAGTAGTTGACACTTAGGAGTCAAATGGTACTAAGGTTTTAAAAGAAATTGGATTCATTGTCTGTAATACCGATCCACATTGCACATGATTGGATTTGAACTGTATCATGTTGTATGTAGCAAATATCAAGTATGTATAATTCTTGTATGAAATCATTGTGTAAATATAATAAACCAAGTTTTTTAAAGAATTTAAATTTTATGATCAAAGGCTGCTTAACAAGAACAACTATACATCACTTCGTCTATCCAGAACAGTCACTGATATTAGTAAAAGTTTTTTATCCCTAGAGTAGTTTAATAGTCTGCTGTATTATTAGCCAAATAGTCTCGTTTGCCAATGCTGGAAGCTTGTTTGGTCTGAAGAGCTTCCAATTTGGGACAATCTGTAATTCTGTGACCCAGACCTCCACAATAACTGCACCCTTTCTCGTCTGGAAAAGTAAATTAGTATAATATGAGGCATCATTTCACTGTTGCAAATGACATAACAGAACATCAAATCGGAAAAACTCTTACCTCCAAGATCCAGATATTTCTCGTTTTCTGACTGCAGGGTCGCGAGAAAGTATGGAAGCTTCTGTTTCGCCTCAATGAGAAGATGTTTTAAATCCAGCAGCACAGACTCTTCATTTCCTTTGTTAATAAATGTTGTAGCCAAACCTGCCTTTCCTGATCGCCCAGTACGACCAATTCGATGAACTATCCGGAACAGATAAAATGACAAAATTCAATATAATGGGCGGAAAGAACATAAGTTGGTAAACACTTCCGACCACCTACCGTAATTTTCGATGTCATCAGGCATATCATAATTTATTACGTGTTGAATATTAGGGAAATCAAGACCCTTAGAGGCAACGTCCGTGGCTACCAAGACATCCTTCTTCCCTGTTTTAAACGCTTCCACACCCTTGGATCGCTCCTCTTGATCTAAAGATTACAGTAGATTTTATTATTTTACAATAATTATCGTCCTCCAAATTATGTTTCAGAGTAAGTAATCATAAGTGAATGCATACCTTTGCCACCATGAATTGCCACCGCCTCAACTCCTTTCAAAAGAAGGTACTCGTGTATCGTATCAACGTCTTGTTTTTTCTCCGCAAATATCAGAACCGGGGGTGTTGTCTTTTGGAGACACTCCAGCAGGTAAACTACTTTAGCTTCCGACTTGACATATTCCACTTCCTGTGTATCAGTATCATCCAGTGAGATCAGTTAAAATTCAACTGCGGATGCAAGTGAAGTTTCTCAATTAATAAATATACCTGTGTAACATTCATCGAAGCTGCTCCAGCTCTTCCTACGTTGATCGTTACAGGTTTCACCAAAGCTGATCTGGCAAAGTTCTGAATTTTTTTGGGCATAGTAGCCGAAAACAATAGCGTTTGTCTCTGAGCCTAGTTCAAACATCATTCATAATTTAAAACAGTTGGCAACAATTCGCCATTGCAAAACAACAAAACTTACTTTGAAGTAGGAAAACACAGTACGAATGTCATCCTCAAAACCTAAATCAATCAATCGATCAGCTTCGTCCATGCACAGATATCTGCATACATCCAGACGTATCATTTTCTTGTCCAGCATATCCATGAGTCTACCCGGAGTTGCAATCATTATATGCACACCCTTCCTCACAACTTCCAATGCCTCTGTCACTGCGACTCCTCCCATTGCAAGGCATGGCCTCAGTTCAGGGTACCCATCATCTTTTAGGGCCTTACAATAGTAAGACACTATCTCAAATGTCTGTTTCGCTAACTCACGAGACGGGCAAATGACCAACCCTGTATATATAATGGACCCATTAAATAACTCCGTGAATACAAATTTTAAGACTTCTCTTACCATAAGGGCCTTCGTCTTTCGAGAACGGTAGCTTGTACTCCTGTTCCAAACAGAACATAATAACTGGCAAAACAAATACAAGTGTCTTTCCTGAACCAGTGAACGCTATTCCAATAAGATCTCGTCCAGTCAATCTAAAATTCCAAAATGCATTCACTTAAACTTCAAAATACTTAACGCTTCTAATTTCAAGATTATATTTAATTTCTATCAACATACACTGAAGGAAGTCCTTGAATCTGAATAGGAGAAGGTACGACAATTCCCTGCTTGTGCATCGCCTTGAGAAGCACTTTAGGGAACTTCATCTCTTCAAAATTTTTGATTGGTGGTGGAACATCTTCCCCTTCAATAAGAATGCAATGCTTTTTCCTCACTCTTTCGTGCCGCTCTTTACTCTTCCTTAAAATATGCTGCGGGATTTTCCACGAAGTTGTGATAGCTTCTTCGTACTGAATTCCCTTGGCCAATTCAGCCACACCCATAAGGGCCGTCTTTTCGGCTACGCTTTCCAGAATCCTCTCTTCTTCCTTCAATTGCTTTTCCATCGCACTTTCTTTCTTGGCTACAAATAAAAAACAAACTAATGTAGGTCACGGATATCTACTAAACCATCAGTTACGAGTTGTTGTTGTTACCTTCTGCAAGACGTTTAAGTTCCGTGTGCTGGTCCAGAAGGGAGATGTTCTCTTTCCGCGCAAGGGCTTGTGCATCCTCCTCATCTTCATCGCCATCCTCTTTTTCATCCTCTGAAGACTCCGCCAACGCAGCGACCTTCGCGCGATTCAAACGGTCCCCAAGGCGCGCAAGTTTTTCCCGCTTTCTCTCCCGCACCGGAACATACGGCGCCCACTCCCTCCCAGCCTCTTCCTCCTCCCTCTCCTCCTCCTCAGTCCGCCGGTAACGCTGCAAAACAATCCCATTATTAACTTCCCGAAACGGCTGTTTTCCTTAAAATTACATACCTTAACAGGCGGTGCGCCGTCCATTTTAAGTGGCAATTAAGGATGTGCTTCAGGTCACAGGTCAGCACACTTCGTATTAATTTATTGAACACTTCTTCGTAAACTTAATTTGTGTGTGTGTGTGTGTTTGTCGTCTTCAGGAATGTTGAATTTCGCGGTATTTGGATTGACTGAACAACACAAAACAAGACGAGGAAAGTTGAGAACTTGAAGATTAGTTTTTGGAACTTGAGGTCATCTGGACATCTTATAATCATCAGGTCAAAGGGTAAAAGATAATATTTATTCATAATATTGTTTAAAGTTCAACAGCGTTTGAATCAGAGCATTATTGTTGACTGCGGCTTGTATATTTTAACCCATAGAATTGAATAGCAATGACTGTCATCCCCAGGAAAAACCTTCTCCAGCTGCACACATGGAGTTGTCATTTGAAATCGCTGAGAACTGGAGGAATTATTGCCGGAGGAAGGAGAGATATTCACACATCAGTGTGGAGAAAGTATGCAGTGGCTACTCAAACGCAGAGCAGTGACAATCAGGAGGAACTTGTGTTGTCCTACGTCGAAACACCGGCTCAAGGAAAAATCGCCGTGTTGGGGATGAACCGACCTAAAGCTAAAAATTCTTTTGGGAAGAACATAATCCAACGATTTTACGAGGCTGTGGATGCAATTCAGTTCGATAGAGATGTTCGTGTACTTGTCATACGAAGTATGGTGCCGGGAATATTCTGTGCCGGGGCGGACCTGAAAGAACGGTTGGCGATGAAGCCAGAAGAAATAGGACCGTTTGTGGCTCGCATGAGGACTTTTGTGGCGAACCTTGAGAATCTTCCAATGCCTGTAATCGCTGCATTGGACGGAGCTGCGCTTGGAGGAGGACTGGAACTAGCTCTGGCCTGCGATCTTAGGGTTGCATCTTCTACAGCTAAAATGGGACTTGTGGAAACCAGATTGGCTATCATTCCAGGTACGTGACAGATTTTTTAAACGATGTTAATTCCAAGTGACTTCTTAAAGAATGTCGTTCATGTACTGCGTGTCTAAATCTTAGGCGGAGGTGGAACACAGAGATTACCGAGGATAGTAGGCTTAGCCAAAGCTAAGGAACTTATCTACACAGCTAGAATTATTGACGGAGCTGAGGCAGCTGAAATAGGTCTTGTAAACGCAGTTGTTGAACAGAACAAAGCTGGAGACGCAGCGTACCACAAAGCAATCGAACTAGCAGAGGAAATCCTGCCCAATGGTCCTGTGGGTGTTCGTATGGCGAAAGTTTCCATCGGTCGAGGAATCGAAGTTGATCTTGCCTCTGGACTTGCCATTGAACAAGCTTGCTACGCTCAAGTCATTCCTACGAAAGACAGAATAGAAGGACTTGTGGCATTTAAGGAAAAGCGAACCCCCAACTACAAAGGAGAATAGATTTAAACCGACAATAAATATATTTTGACAAGATTACGTTATTGCCAATGTATTCTTGAGATTTCCAGTTCCTCACAGACTGTATAACTAACAAATTCATAACAGACTTGACGTATATATAAATATCTCGATACGAGATTTAGTTTAAGTAGAACAGGAAATCCAAAGCTCTCTTGTTAAATTAGTTTTGTGCTAAAGTAGTCGTCGCCTAGTGTTAAGGAAAGAAATATATTACCCCAATTACGACCATTTGTTTGATTTTTTCTCCAGACATGTCGAGCAACTTCATTTACTTCTTTCAGAGTTGAGAAGAGTGTGATAAAGAGCATTATTGTCTTATTAGGGCGAATAAGTTTTAGTTGTTCAGCTGCATTGAAGTCATCTCATTTGGCAAATGGAATACGCCACTCGAAGAAAGTCGTTAACAAGATACGGAGAAACTAAAGAATCTCCATTAGTTCTATTAGTTTCCTTGTAGAGAAATAGTACACGATGTACTGTCTGCTATCTACACCTCCCGTCCCTGAGGTCTTTCAGCCTTCTTGATGATAGCACATCTTTATTACTGCATCTTTATCGATTTAGGAGTAAGAAGATATCAGCAGAGGACTCCGATCATACAAAAGTGTCACCCTTCCAGTATGTCATAATGGAATCGCATTACTCATTTGTACACGTTGCGTGACAAAACTCACTTTCTCTGTAGAAATAATGAGCCATTCTAGATTAATCAGCAAAAATGGGAGGAAGTTATTTCGCTACTTTTCTTCTAGTGACGTGTTATAATAATTATCCATATATAGCTATTGCTTTCTTCACAAGGAATTCCTTTGATGGTCTCCAAAATATCAGATACAGGTGCACAATATCGTTTACAAATTGTGTCCAAAATAAATGCAATGCACTCCTCTGAAAGCAACTAGGAATGCCAAAGATGAAGCTTGAATTATTTTACACAAAGAACCAATTGACTTCAGAGGCTATGTATCGTATAGTTTATGTTTAAATGAAAATCGCTTATAAATATGCATGAATAAACTCTTAGTAGTAATTAAAGTTGCATAATTGTTGCGGTAAGTCTTTCAGGTTCCATCAGAATATTTGGCAAATGTGAATGTAGTCTCCGCAAATATTATTCAGATTGCCTTTGACCACCTGCAGTACTGTCTACAGACACTGACAGACAGAAGCATTTTCACTCATTCCTGAAATATTTAATTCAACGAATTCCAATTCAAGCACTGTTAGTACAAGTAAATGTTAGGTGCATGGAAATCTACCTTTTTGACATGACCTCTCCGTCTGGTAACACACAAGCCACAAGACTATATATATTTTATCTGAGCATTCTTTATAAGCATTCCCTTTGCAAGGGTCCCTTAGCCCCGTAAATTGTACATTGATTTAAATTGTTTGTCATACAAGTGAAAATATATTCACAGTCTCTTCCGAGGCACTTTATGCAATCCCTTTACATTAAAAAGTGGAACTGCAGGGACTTATTACGTAGGAAAAAGCCACTTCTTTGAATAAATAAATAGGAAGTGGTACTTTCTCTCTGCGCTCTCAACTTTCTTTAGTTTCTCTGAAGTCTCTGGCTAGTATGTGTTGCTAGTGCTACTAGTAGGTCTGCCTGACCAGAGTTTCATAACTATAAATATAAGGCTGTGTAATAGCACATACACCAAACTGCATGAAATACATCTGAAAGGAATCTGTTGGTGGAAGTAATTTGCAGGGTACAGAACAGTCATGAATAGAATCCGTAAATTATCAGAGAATTCGAACAAACTTTGTCATTTGCAGGTCATGAATGAATTTCAGGTCTCCTGGATAAAGACAAAAGAGTTGGAAGGTAATAATTTATCGTATCACACAGCCTTATACTTGCACAGCAAAGCGGAGTCAATTGAGAGATGAATTTGTCTTTGACCAAACTCCCCCATTTTAAGTGACACAATGTCATTATTCAACTTAATAAATTGACAAAATAGTTTTCAGTAAGTAAAATGTTTATGCACTAATGGAACGAGTTGCATGAAGTTACAATAAGTCTCTGAAGTTATAAGCAAAAGAACTGTCCTCCCTTAATTCACTCTGCGACTATTGTGTCATTGGGTTCCACGTACCTTTTGCAAGGTCTCAATTATTCTTATTGTGCAGTCTATTCGAATTCCTACACAAAAAGAACAATTTATTTTAACAATACGCTTCATTTCGTTCCACTAATGTGAGCAGTGAGAGTTTCTGCTGTGTTGTAGATATTGGATGAATTATTGACTTCGCTACAGATACATGAAACCTAAATTACTCCCGTGATAAACGTGTGCTGTTATCATTTGCCCCATTGTTCCTCTCTCGAATGATTTAGCGATTTCAGATTAATTGAAAAATTCCAGTAGATTGATTGTGCAGAAGACAATAGTGTTAGATTCTTCACTAGAAAGGAAAATGAGAAATATTAAGGTGAAAAGTGAATGTGTTGAAGGTTGAAGAAGTTCAGAAGTGTGTCTCGGAAAGTTTATTCCATTATTTCCATCATTTCTTGGGTGTTTTCCATGCGACTTGGTTGAAAGTCTCGGAGGAATAAATTCTTGATACCTGACCTGTCATATCTTGTCACATAAAATCAATTTTGAAAGCTTCCTTCCCGTTTCTTTCTTCCACTTTCTGCTTCTGTTCTTGACATTCGTTTCTGTTTCCTCGTGGGCAACCATTCTTGCACATCTTTGTGCGATTGCTGAGCTATTATGTCCAAGCATTAAGTCAGTATAAATCGAGATTCTTTCTTTTGTTACATATGAAAGTTCTTGGCATAAATGAGAATCCAGTTTTCATGTGGAAGGCAGGGAATCTAAAGTAGCGATTTGATGTTTAATACACACTTGAAACTTTGCTGAGGTCACCTCGGAAGAGACAAAGAGGTCGTGGTGATTCAGCGCTTTCATTAGAAGAAAATGTATTTATCACAGATGAAAGATCGAGGGGAGTGCGGGGCTGTCTTTGACAGTTTTCTCCCGTGAAGAACTCAATGATGCGATGGTAGGAAACAAAACTCGGTAAATAAATCTTTTTTCCTGGAAAATCATTCACACACACTATGTTTTCAATTTTTGGAGTGAAAGGGCTGTGATCTTCATAAAAGATGGATGAGATGGGTGATCATACGCTGTGCCGTTACAAACGCATGCTGCTGAGCATAAATCTAAGTCTACTTTCATCCTTAAATCTACGCGTATACAAGCATAACTTTGCTAATTAATTGAGGGTCATAAGAATTGCTAAAAAACCTGGAGGGTTGGAGGGCCGGAACTCTAGGGGGAGTGTTGTAGGGAAGTAAGGACAAACGCACCGGCCAGACCTGATGAGATCCTGCCTGATGAACAACTTTCAACAATGTCTAGGCAGTTGGCTTCGAACTGATGATGATAAGACTCCCTTCCAAACAAGTACCAACTGTCATGTATAAAGTATTTATATTTAACTTTAGGGTACAAAATATTGTACTGTGGACTCTAAACTAAAATTCCTTCGTTTCTTCACTTTGTCCTGTGTCGGGACCATAAACGGCAGTTTCAAAAACAATTATGTATTATTGGTGCTTGAATTTCAGCATACTGGAATTTTGTTGTCTATTTTTGTGTGTTGATGATACTAGAAACCTAAATCTAAGTGATTTCAGCCTATATAATTTATGAAAACGGCAGCGATAAGCGGTAGTGTGTTGTTAATGGAACGAGTGAACGGAAATACGAAGTTTACTTCCTACACATGTGGCATACTTTTACGTAGGCGTTTACTGATTCGGTGTGTCTTTATTTGAGCTACATATTTTCTCTGAATTCTTGAGGGAAAAGGATTTGATGACTGTCCGGAGGAAGTAACGAATTCGTAGGAAATAGTCAACCTCAAAGAAATATATTCAGGCAGATGGTCTTTATCAGATATCCAGCGGACATCTTTATTTCCAACTCTCCAGCCTTGGATCGGACTTAGTGGGGAAACGCGATCAGATAATAACATAATAAGGCTGTGAGACTTTTTCCTGCAAGTTCTTTCAAAAGTTAATGTAATTCGAAGCAAGAAAATTACACACAGTTAGTGTCTCTTCCATCAGCCTGGGGGAAGTTGAAAGTAGGATTACCATTACACAGAGTAGAGGATGTCGGACAAAAAGAAAGTCCTGGAGACTAGAATGGACATTCAGATGGAGTATGAGCACCACGACACACATATGTGTCCAGTAACCTCTCCGTTGTAATCTGGTGAAGCTTATCTTTAGTGTAGGTTACATAGAAATAATAGAGAGAGAGAGAGAACGAAGACCTATGCATTAAAATGAGATTGGATAGGATCAAAGATTCACATCTCCGGGTATCAAGACGCTTTCTCGAGAACTGTAGAGGCGGACTAAGTATCTCAAAGAAAGCGTTGGTTACTTTCTGGCAGATGTAAAAGGAAATCATGACAAAAAGGGACATACCATTAATGTCAACAACATCCGACCCGTATGTTTCATAAAGTTTTTCACAGGCTTCATTTGATCACACAGCGTACGGATATCCGAGTCCAATATCTTGTATTTTGTCTCACAACTGGTCATATCCTTGTCACTACTAGCTATAATACTGCTGGTCTCTTATTTCCAATGAACCAAATCAAACAGTGCAACTAGAAAAGATCTTGGAAGGATTCTGTGGTGCATTGAATATTATATCACTCACACACACACCATACACACGTTCTTCATTGAAATTGAAAAGTTTTAGAAATAGCAAATCTCTGAAATTCCCTGCAATTTTGTTTCTTATTCACGAATGGAAAGAAGAAAAGCTGCATAAAGGACATGAGATCCGGTTTTATTCTTGGCTTCCTTTGAATCTGTAGATGGTGTGTCTGTCTGTGTAGGTTCGTTTCGTTTGTAGTCTGCAGCGAGTGTCGCACTCTCCAAGACATAAAAGGCTTATATGATTATTCCAAATGACGTCATGTGATTTTCATTATGTCTTGACGAGGTCTACGAGTGTATTGTCATCTTGTTCGTGGGCTTATTGTGAAGATTTTGAGGTGTGCAATGCAAAAGCTCCTATGCAAAAGGATCATCTTACTTGTGCCTTATTCACACGCCTTTAAGCGACTCATGTAGATCACTCACCCACACGACGTGATACTCGAATGAACACACATATTAGACTTGTAGAAAGTAAGTTACTTTCTCAATATGTCTGCTAATAAATGACAAAGGATGTTGAGGGGAACCTAGTCGCAGTAGTTTTTGTTGATTTCCCAGAAAGCAGAGAAAAGAGTGAATCAGAAGAACAAGAAAAAAGAAATGCCGATGTACGAGTATTTCCACATGAATGCGGCTACCGTTCTTTGGTCAGCAAGTTTGTGACTTTAAAATGGTCAGCAAAGGGAAAGACAGACAGAGTAATAGTCAACCGTGAAGAAATCAAGGAGGTCCATCTTTCACAAATTTCTATTTGTACGATTGATTCTTTCTTATTCGTAAGTCAAATAGGAAGAGAAGCATTTGTGGACACACGGATATCGAGGAGAGTACAAGGAAAAGCCTTAATATGTTTGGTTGAGATGGGTGAAAGTCTAGTCAAATAACGTCCCGGAGACTTTCTTTTTTGTTGAAAACGTATAACATTCATCTGACCAAAGCAATCTTCCGTAAAACAAGAGTCTCTTTGTACTTTGTTCGATTCATTTAACATTGTTTGACTATTTTCAAAAGATTGTGTACTAACTACAGCACGCAAGGATTCTTGTTGAGTCGGTGGCACCAATTCGTCTTACGTTCAATTAGACTTCAGGCTTTACAGCATGAGACTTCAGGAGAGGTCTAAGTCAAAGGGGAAGTGAATCCTGCGTGTTATGTGGGAACATACGCTTTGAAATTAAACTAGAAACTGCTCTTCATACGAAGAGAGAAGTTCATCTAAAGCTGAGAATAATGAAGCCCCATGAAAACCACATTTCTTAGGGATAATGATGGAATTCGATCATCATGAAACGGACCTAACAGCAGTAAAATGAAGGAGAAAATCCCATCATTACAATCCTATCTTTGTATTTATGGGCTGAGCCAAATATCTGTCTACGTGACACTCTTCAGTCGTCGCCACATACCAAGTGACATGATTCTTTCCGTAGACTGTGAGACAGAATACGGCCTCCGTGTTCATCTACCATGTAGGAAGGAGATGTGGCACACTGGTCTTAATAATAATATATAATTCTTTTCGAAGGTCTTGTAGTTCCTCTAATCTAAATCCAACAGAGTAGGAGGATTGACAGGATAAATGAAGAGAATAAACCTCGCTTTCACCATTTCCCCTTAAAACTCTCTTCTTAACTGGAGTATACTACGCAAGTAAATGGAAACTTAATCTCTCTTTTAATGGTTTTTAACTCGATACGTTTTACGGGGAAAGCAGAATCATGTTAAAATCTCAATTTATTTTTGGCTATAGAGATCTTTCAATTTTACACGCGTGTTATATTCTTTATTCTCCCTATTGCCTTTTTTCTCTCGATTGATTGGAGTGTTTTCATTTTTCCATGAATATATTTGGAGGCAATGAGAAAAAAGGAAGGTTCGGGTGTTGGGGGATATTCAGATAGACTATAGATTGTGTGGAGAAAGTAGGGAAAGTATTTGGATGCTAGTGAGATAAGTAGAGTGTGCAGTAGTTCCAGTTTAGTTGTGGTAGGTTAAATCTTCTATCATCAACTTTTTGGGAGAGAGCGACCACAGAGCATCACGATCTAAGACCCGTTAACCAGTGAAGATCATTATATTTCTCCCTCGGGAATTCTTTCGAGCCGAGTGTGTAACTTTTCCCCATAAAAAATTGGAAGGGAAGCAATTTAAAATGTAATGCTATTCTGACTTGTTCCTAAAAGAAACTGTGGGGTACGTGTTATTTCACAGCTTCGTTTCTCTGTACTCACACCTGACCTTTTGGAGTCATCAGTGTATTATCACTTTCACCTTTCTTACTGCACGTGTGTGAGTTTTATCCAGTCTCATTATGACTAAAGATCGAGAGTCAACCTGAGCATAAAAATAGAGTTGAGTATGTCTCGTTGACTTTTTCATTTTTGTTATGTGGAGAATAGTAATTTGGTTGGATTACAGTTGCACTCCTCTACGAGAGGTTTTGTAATGTGTCATAGTATTGTTGTCAAGTTCTAATACTTGAGAGTTCCTTGACGTCCAACGTGCATGTGCAGGGATCATATAATCTCATTTTTGTGTTCTGTGCTAGGAATTGACAAGTTGCAATAGGAAGAATATGAGAAAACATCTTATGGTGAAAGCACAAAGGCCTAATCTGTCCTACTGCGACAAGTCGTCGCCATCCATCCCTTACATCTCGAGCATTTCTTGAAGTGGCCATCAACTCTGTCAACTCAACTCTGTGTGACTGTACGTATGGGTGTGTACTCGACTAAGGAATTTCCTCTTATGTGATGAGACTCTCGACAAACTTTCCCTGGAATAAAAAACTGTTTTATTGCAACAACTATTTTTATGCCACGACGTAAACTGAAGTTAGCTTTTGTTTAAGAAGCAAATTCAACCGTACATTCCACGAGGATATTGCTGAGTAAAAAAAGAAACTCTGAAAATCATATGTATGATCACCAGGCTGAATCGGGCGAAATGCAATTTGCCCGCAAAAAGCTTGGATATGGAGAACAGTTGGCTCTTCTACCGTAAAATTTCGGTTTCGCATGGGTTATTTCAGTATCATTCAGTTACGGAGTATACAGAGGAGGCCAGCGAGTCTCTGTGTGGAGGCCAGTAGTTTGGCAGTTAAGCTTTAAACTCTCTCGAGGAACGAGGTCATTTCAGCAAAATGTATGGCGTTATGTTGTCTCCAGGATTTCAGTAAAGAATTGTTGTTTAGTGGAATCTGCAGAGTGGAATTATAGTATACAGGGGATTTCATAAAGCATAATTCTATTGTATTTTTGTATATGGGATAGACGAATGTAGTTATATTCGGAAGCATTTACTAAAGGAATGTAGTAATTGATTGGCTCTGTCCAGTATCTATCATTATTATCTTGTTACTTCCAAAATGGCTTCATTAAGCGGCTTAATAGCCGTGAATTCTTTCAAGTCCATATAAACTTATAATCTTGGATATCCCTTGTCCCTTGGAGCATTCCGTAAAAGCGATGACAATCATTTAGCAGATTTACTCCTGGTGAGGTCCATTTGTCCCCAAATCTTGTGACAAGTAGATCTGTCCATTAGTGCCACTTGACTTATGTAGCCAGAGAAATAACGAGACTAATGATAAATGGGAGAAGTTAAAAATCCCCAGACCAATTGGGATCCAATGCCCATTGCATAAAAAATGAATCCGCACCCATTCCTCATGGAAAAACTTACCTTGGGACGGCATAGTCTGTTCTATTGATAGATTAAGTACCTCAATCTCCCGACGTACTTTCACCGCAACCTTCTGTTTTCCCTCGTACATTATTAAGTTGATCTTCATCAGCCAATTTATTCGTTGGTCCAGCCAAAGGCCAAGAGCTCAAAGCTACGGGCTGAGATTACTGGCTGGATGAAAGTCACGGCTGGAGGTTGGAGTTGGAGCCACTTAAATTGCATCACATATTCTTCTTGCAAAAAACTTTGGTTGTTGTAAATCTCCCTTTAGTGCAATAGGCAATTCTGCAATTATTCTATTTTGGAACTCTAAATCTCTTTCATAGTGTTGGAACTCTAGGAATTTGTTGGTCTCTACAATAACTCTTAATTTATGTTACTCCGTGACTCGTCGTAACTTGACATTATACAGTGTACTGAGGGAAAGTAAAGCAGCCATAGTGCATAGGATCTTTCAACCCATTGAGAGTTTTTGGCAATAATGTAATTCACAAGAGAGATTGGAAAGTGAAGCCAACTTAAGGAGATTGGGTGAATAGAGTAGGCTCGGTAGTCTAACTAGGCTAACTAAAGCTTTTTGAACATTTTTCACGGTGAATCTTCTCCCTCACAAAAATACGTGTTCTCGTATAAAGTAGGAATAAGTAGGATGAAAAGTTCTACTACACTACTTTTCTACCTTTCAGAAATCCGCTTAGGCGTGTTCCATTTTTTGAAGTGGAAGTAAATCTGCTTAAATGTAGGTATCTTGAAGGAATAAACGACTGAGGGAGTGAATAGAGAAATGTAGGAGGCAAATGTAAGAGTGTATTTTGTGAAGCCCGTTAAGAAAGACATGAAGAAGCTCAAATTTTTCATTTCTTTATCTGATAAGGATTTACTTGGGTTGAAAGGAGAAAAAGACCTGGAGGATATTTTTGCACTTTTTGAGAAGTTGGTTGGGTCACTCCACACTTGTGACTTGGGGATTTAATGTAAAATTGCGAATGTGAATGCTTGTAAATAAGTCTCAATCCACCTCAATGAAAGAACACACAAGCTCTGTCTGAATAATTCTGTTGTGTTCGGTGGGCTGTAACTCCCACATAAAAAAATTAAATTTCCATTTGGACACATATTTCAAAGTGTCTTAAGTTTGATTTGATACGGGAGAGTAAGTTATGTAAACCAATCTGCTAGCACACCTTGTGTCTTGTAAGTCTTGTAGAGTATCAGACGAGAGCCAAATGGTACGGAGGTTACAGATGTTTTATTCAAATCACCATAGACTATTGTATTGCAGAAGCAAAACCTTGACGAAGTTCTGTGTAGTGTTTGTCACACACCCCGCCTGCATAACGCTGAAAGTATGAAAGTGTTAAAGTATGAATGAGATTTGAAAGCGGACAAATGAATAGACGAATTTATGTGGGGTGGCTTTCTTCCAGTACTTGCCGCAGAATGGAATTCGGAATGATGAGCAACTTTTAGGAAAGTGCGACAGGTGTTGGTGAACTTGTTCCAACCTAAGTTGAAAGTGCGAAGGCCACATTCGTGCTGTCTCATTTAAATTGCAGTTTCACTTTACAAAAGGCTTTCACTAGAATCTCCAAAGCATAAGGTTTGCTAATTTCACAGTAAATTCAGAGAGTTCGTTTAATAGAAGGCAGTGAATTTACTGAAATTCAAAAGTATTCCTGTATGAAAGCTACGCATTCAATGGGCTCGCTTTGAATGTGTTTGAGTTAAAATTGTGCGAGACTTGAAAACTCGGGTTTAAAAGGAAAGGCATTTAAGGTCACAGTGAATGACGCGATGGAGTAATAAACACCAAAAAGCAATGAGAGAAGTGTGGAATCACCGTGAAAGTTGTTTGGTAGGATAAAAAAACTGAGGGAGGAAAACTGGAGCCATGTGTGCAAGTTCTAATTACTTTAATCGAAAGAAAAGAGTAAATGAGTGGAATGAGGACGCTGGAAGAGAGTGAGAGTCCTTGATCTACCTTCCCGAGTCCTGATGACAAGTGTGGTAATTAGATAAATGGAGATGAAACCTCTAAAGGCCAAATTTCCACAGTCCAAATCATTTTCTTTAGTTTGAAAACTTTTCTGAAACTATCAAGAGTTGTTTGATGAAGCTAAAGGTAATCTCACATGTATGAGCATTAGCCACATGGATATTTTATGTTGGGAAAGCCAAATGTCTAGTGATAGTGGAGCAACGATTTCCCATGTGGATGGAGGATGCTTATTGATACGACTTTCGTAATTGCTGGCTGTTATTGATCCTTTGCTTGAATAAAACTTTTTTCCAGCCACAATCACATAGAATCTTGGATGTGTGGGATTGAGCATTAGGTGCGAGTGTGTACTACTGTGTACCATAGATATGTGTGTGTACTCAGAAGTGCCAAGATTTGTTCAGTCGAGAATGCAAATTGCAAGTACAGAATACAACCAAATCCAATCAAATCCAGATGGAGGTTCTAAATTTGAAGAGCCTGGCTCCCTGATTCTGACGACTTTCCAGTTTTCCACTTCCTTTGTCACTTTGGGATGCGTAGGCGAGACACTAATTTAATTTGTGTGATGGTTCATTTGACTGCATTAATTGATGAGATCATTGAATTCCTTAGTCAAAGGGGAGAAACTGTGGCTCACTT
>JAQGAB010000790.1:0-21794 GCA_034696565.1 Isotomurus graminis | reverse complement strand
CTAAATATTACTTAATGCGCGATAGGCTTCAGAATTAATTAATTGCACATTATTCTACCCCCAACTACACCCAAGCAGAACTATAGCAATACATTTGAGATATAATTATCATTCGTACACTAAATGAGCTAATGAAAAACATATTTGTACCATAATTTGTTTTCGTCTATATTCACTCATTTTGACAAATTTTGTTTTTACAGTTTCCTATTATTTAAATAAAGTTAGTGGTTTAGCTCTGTTAAATACTTTACTTCAAGTCAGAGCCGCCAATGAAAAAGTTAGAATTTGTTTTTTTGTAATGTAGCGTTTAACAGGTTTCAACGAATATAATCAGTTAGTTTGCAATGGTTGAATTTATTCTAATTCTAGCCCTGACTTTTACTTTTATTTACTCTGCAGCAATCGAATAATACACATTAGAGTACAGAAAATGTTCTGAGGTTACAAGTGCAGTCCTCAGCCAGGGCAACGTGGCTAATTGTGAGATTATCAGGTTATCGTATTTGATTTATCCTAATAACTTGTATTGATACTAATAATGTTAATAAATGTAAGTTTCTTGGGCTCTGAATGGTCATAAATTATGTAAGTAATTTGAAATTGTTTATCGTTGTTGTAGAAACAAGCCAGTACCTTGTAAATCAATAAATGATAAAACACTGTTTAGTAATGTCCCTTTAGACGTGTTGATTTTTATTCCACATCTGAACTTTGCCCGTGCTTCCAGATAGGTTGGTAATTACGCTCATGAATTAAACAACAGTGCGTGCGATGAGTCCCAGAAAAAAACCTTGCATTGTTTAGTTTTGCCAGTTTGATTCAATAAAGTCTCTGTTCTCTGTTTGCATTACTAATACCCAGGAAATACCTCTTCGTAACGTAGGCCTATCTGAGCCAAGACTAGAATCATCCAAAGGAAACCAATAATGATGTATTTTGAAGCTCAAATTGTCACGCATTTGGGTAGAAAGTATACGGAGTGTGTAAGGAGAAAACCAAATGCCAGTATTATCGATTAAACTGTTGGTTCGTATATAACAGGCTTCTAATGTTTGCCACTTATACATCATTATTATATCGAGGATTCGAGCATGATAAATTAAATTTAACCCAATAACACTGATAGCTAGTTAGTAGAAAGGTTGTGGTTGTTTCGGAGAGTAGCAAATACTACATGGCCTTCTAAAATGAGGCTTTGTGCTACTTCAATAGTTAGAACATATACATCAATTATTTTAGTCAAGGTTTACCTTAATGACTCGCTGTGTATGAAAACTAATAATAGTGGAACATCAATTAATTTTTTGTGAGTTCTAGATTGGATTCTAGGTAAACCCAACACGTAGGCGTAGGACATAACATGTACACATTTTATACCTGTAGACATGTTTTCCCCTCGCAAACAAACCGAAGCATAGCTTTGAAATCTCACTTCTGAAGTACAGAGCAGTAGTTACGAAACGATGAAGGAATTCTTCAGTTCTAAAAAGTGTGTCCTAGGTTCCCAAGTAAGTCATGATTAGTTTGGTTTGGTTTATTAATTCAAAACTGTTCTTCATGATTAGCCAAAAATAAACTCTAAGAATATGTTATAACCCCTTAAACACACGTTATTGTGAAGTAAAAAATCGACATGGATCCTTACAGAGTCCCTACCATTTCTAAAATAACCCAACTTTTCCCAGAAACATGTGCAAATATATTGTTGTCCAGCTCATCTTACAGATCCGATTCTCTGAGCTTCATATCCGTCCCGAACATTCAAATCGCTTTTAAGTCTAGAATTCCTCCTGACAAGCTGTATAATAATACTCAATATATTCAACAAACGTTATTTCTGACAAGGAATATTAAATGTTTCATCGTGTTTTTTCACTGCATGACAACAACCAGTGTGGACGACAGAAACGTTTGGTGGAATATTCATTTTGGACCTCTTCAAAGAAACCAGAAAATTTATGATTGTTCTAATTTACAATTTATGTACCACAGAATATTTCAGACCACCAAGTTCCCAATTATCTTGTCACTTGTGCCCGTATCGTTACAAAGCTTAAGAACTCCCAAACTAAGATCTAAAACCAAAGTAATCAGTACATATCCATTTTCCTTTTATGACGATTTACTTTTCCTTACATTTAGGAATAAAACAGACGCAACTATTTGTAAATTTACGCTAGAAAATCAACTGCATTGGATGTGTCATCATTTCCAATCAAACGATGCAAATTCGACAATTCTCGCGTCATTAATTCCATCTAGAATTACGAGAGTTATAAAAACTATTTACATCAGCGGAGCAAATGTCCCACCGATGGTGGACAAAAATAACCTTTGGACTTCACAATTTAATCCGCGAAAAGAAGTGGCGGATTCTGTAGAAAGTATCATCCATTTGACCGCCAGAGCCCTTAATATGAGTCAATATGTGTACTCACAATATTTCGAACCTGATATGGACCGGTCATTCCCCCTTGTCCACGTCAATTATGTAAAGCCGCTGTTAAAATTAGGATTTATTCCTTTCCACACAGAAGATTTGGTGTTCATGACCTGCTTTACACATCCAGCTCATTTATCCTTTAGGTTTTACACGCAATCGTTTCATTTGTCTTTATGGATTGCAATAGTCTCAAGCACAGTTGTTTTGTCAGTTACTGTTGGCCTTTATGGTAAATTCTACTATAAAAAACATCACAATTTTTCAGCCTTCTACTTCTACGCAGGTGTTTTATGTGACGAAGCGACGTACGTTCCTCGAAAGCTGGCAGCTCAAGTTCCCTTCAGGTTAATGACACACCCATGGAGTTTACTTTCAGTAATACTTACTACTACTTATAGTAGTATACTGATAACCAAGCTAAACGGACCTATTCTTGGTGACAGACTTAAGACATTTGAAGACTTGTATTGTTCTGACATGGCAAATTACACAACGTATAAACGTCCTAATGCAGCGGAAGCTTTCATGGAAAGTCTGCACGAGTTTGATCAATGTGTTCCTCGAAAGATATGGAGACCATATGGTAATAAACCTCTACAGACGATGTTGCATGAAACTAGAGGATCTAATAGTTGTTTTGCAATCCTATCGAAATCTGTTCCTTGTGCAAAAACAGAGGAGCCAATACCAAACCATCCTTTCAATTATCTAGCTGCACTTAATATTGAGCCAATTCTGAGCGTACGAGACAAGCTCAAAATGTTCGGGACTAGAGTGAGGTACCATCCTTTGCTTGAAGAAGTAAATGCATATTTTAATTATACAAAGCGTAAAATTAAGTCTAAAGCTATATTCCTGGACAGCCTTGTCGAAAGGGAACTTGTATCTTGTAACAAAGTCGTATACATGGGTGAAAAGACTAGAGTGCTCACGGAGATGAAACATCTTCAGCTTAATTACCGTTCAAAAGTATTCTACGCTGTACTAGACAAACCACTTGCCACGTACAGCCGTGGAATTCAATATGAACGTCCCCTTCATAACTCCAAATTCATGCTTTACATTTCATACATTTTTCAATCAGGAATACAAAAAAGATTCAGCGGGAAGTTTGAACACGCAATTCAGTACAGTTCAAGGAGGCAAGCAACCAAAATTATACCTGGCAGTTCTGCTTCGTTTCAAGCTAAAGCGCTGTCAATGTCAGGAATGATTCAAACATTGTTTTTATTGGTGTTGATTGGTTCGTGCGTGGCTGCGCTCGTGTTTGCAGCCGAGAGATTACAACAACTTTTACATACTGGTAAATTTATTTCTTTGTATTATCGTGCAAATATTGACAGTATTTGGATACTTTTGGATAAGCTTAGATGTTAACAAAAGCAATGTATGATGTAAACTATTTTATAGAATAAATTGTTTTGCCTGAATATTTACAAGACTCCAATGTATTATTACACTCTCTCAAATTCGACACACTGCTGAATTTCATGTGCACGTGAGTTACATGAAAAGAGATCAATCTATCAATTGTACAAGCAAGAAAGAACTACGATTCTCAGTTAAAAATTTTCTCGTGAGTGTACACATCTGTGGATACATCGATCCATGTTTATAGAAGGACTTGTGGATGTGTCAGGAACGGAGGACACGGACTTCGTGGGTTTTTGTCAAATATGTAATACTCCATTACTAGAGAGTCTTTTTCGGCCTAGAAGAACCGAAACTTTTAACCTAACCTTATCGTTCCCTTTGGGTCTTCATTAGTTTCGTCTAAACTTATACTTACATCATAAAAATCTGCATCTAACGTGTAGGTATGGGTAGAAAATCATTCTCTGAATTGCCCCTAAACTAATCAAAAGAGTTTTAGACATAAAGCTGAGCAACCGTGTATTTCAAACGTCAACAACACTCATGTTACTCAAAGATACGAAATTTATATAAATTGTCCGGTTTTATAAATCCCTCAAAATAATATCCAGTCGTTTTTAAAAATTTTGAAACATTTAAGACGGTAGTGATTTGTTCCGGACAACACAGCATTGACATAGATAACTTAAGAGTAAGTTGACTTAGTAAGCGACTCGACGTGAATAAGAAGGTTTGTCAAATCGAACAGGAACAACCAAAAATCCATTTTTGAGACTGTATTTGCTAAGTAAAAAAACAAACATTTCTTTCAATAAGTTCACCTTGATATAATAGAAAAGAAAGTTTGATTGAAAAAAGTAGATAGCCAATGTTGGACACGAACTCCCCTCTATTGATTTACAGTTTTGTTATATACACAGAATACAGAGCTACGACAAGAAAAAAATTTCCACGATATGAATACTTAATAAACAGTGGAAAATCAATATAATGGAATAATAGCTAGGCTAAAGCTCACGTTATCACAGTGTACAAAGCTCTCGATTAACTATCGACCTAATCTTGCCTGACAATTGGGTTTTATAACAAAGTGCAGATGATGGAGTGTTATTTTATACTGAAATCACCGGGTTCATCTGCAGTTCTGTAATGGTTTTACTTACTTTAAATCATGAGCTATGAGATATATACCAAAAATATTGAGCACAAGATTAAAATCTACAAAACACACCCTATTTATGTCCAGGCAATTGACACCCAACATTAATCTATGGTAAAGGAAACAGCTATTTGAAGTAGTTTTTACTACACTACATTTCTAAATAGCTGATTTGACCACCCCACGGGTCACTCAGCACTCCGATCGACATTAAAATTTGTGCAAGAGGTCCGATAAGCTTTTGCAAGGTTCCTACCAAATTTGGTTATGATCAATCTGGTGGGTCTTGAGATGAATCATCATCCAGACAGACGGACAGCTTGACGTCACGTATAATCCTTCATGCACCAGTTACCTTGGCAAAAACTAAACAATTTGGTACAAATAACATACAGCAATACTTGTTCACATAAAATTGTTAATCTTGAAAATTGTTATTTATTTGATGACTGTAAAATTTATTAATTTTGTGTCTATGAGTATTAAGTAGCATATTGATGTGTTTGAATAGCGTAAGGATGATAAATAACGTTATAATCATATAAAACAACATTATGTATAAGTTGCGAACGAGTAAAAACACGTTCTTTGGATAAACCTTTGATTTTCTGCAGAATTGTCTTAACATTTGCACAAAGTTTTAGCCTAATTTGAGAGATGACTTTTCCCAAAGATTTGAAAATCTGTTCGTGGACCGAGAAAATACAAAAACAAATTTTTTTTAATATTAAAAAAATTGGGTTTTTTAATAATTGACTTTACGGGCAAATGAACTAATAGCAGGCTGTTAAATACACGCTTTGCAATTTAGTTAAAATTCAATTGAATTTGCATAAAATCCAAAAACCGAGTTCAAGGGTGTTTTAAAAAACGGGCCATCTAACAAATTAACTAGTATGAATTAAATAAAAACAGAAAAACTTCTTGAATGTAATATCTAGAAAACCTTTTTAGCTGTTTTAATTTTAACATGAAATCGAAGAATTGAACTGAAAGGATTAAGTCAAGTTTCGTTATTTTTACTTGGATATTTACAATGATGGTACATTTTTTAACTCTCAAAATCTCAACATACTAAAGAGGGGGAAACAAACAGGGAAGTATTTTCATTGGACATTCAGTAAGTAATTTCACAAGATGGAAGTTTCTACATAAACTCAAGAGGATTCCTTGGACTTTATCCACAGCACCTTTGTAAAAACTTGACACTTTCGACGTAACCGAACACGAAAAAGCATTACTAGTATGTTGTGCACAGCATTAATTATAAGCAACAGATTTTTAATAACTCTAATATGTATTGAGTCAATAACAAACCAAACAAGTATTACTACTCCATAAAGTCCTGTGAAAGATGCAAAAATATAAAACAAACCTTTTCCCATTTCGTTGTTTTCTGTCTCACTATTTAATTCCTTTGGATTTTTTTTCGAACGTGCTACCAATTTGCGATATCTTCTTATGTAAAGTGACATTTTGTGATATTTATTCTCTTCTATCCATCTGGCAAAGATTGATGACTGTTCAATGTATTTTAATTTTTTAATTATTAGTGCTTGCGGAAAAGTGTTGCTTAAAACGTTATATTTGTATTCATCACAACTCTCGGTAAACTCTGGTAAATGTTTTAGTACTTTAACAGCAACATAAGCACCTGTCGTCTCAACTAATTTGGTGTAAACTTCTTGACTTTCTGAGTCATCAAGGAGGTAAAATATATTCCTTTTCATTTGATTCTCAAAATACTTCACATAGTGTAGGTCTGACTTTTTCTTTCGCATGTCCCTGATCTTTTTTACTAGAACCTTGATTCCAATAGTAAGATTATAGATTAATTTAAGTGGCCTTTCGAAAGTGTTTGTACTTAACGGTTCCATAACTTCGATCATTAGAGAATTGTACACATCAAAATTGAAAGAATTGTTTGCATAAAAGGATTTTCGTAAAAGTTTTTGCACGATAACACTCTTAAAGTGAGTGGATCTTTCCTTACGCGAATATATAATTACGTCTGTTAAGTCATATACCGGATCTTTTGTACTAAGTAGTTCCTCAGAAGTTCTTGAGTCCCTTGGTTTAGGCAACACCGACAAAAACGAGGTCACTGTTCCAGAATACAACGAGGAGATTATAATGGATCCAAATACCCACAACATGACAACACTTACAATACTGAAATTTAAACGTCTACATATAGAAATAAAACGAGAATTTATTTGCGGCAAAATAAAAGCCAGTATACTCCAAACTATCCACACAACATTACCTGGCGTTAACTCATCTTTCTCTTCTAAAGATGTTTTGTAAAGTGAAAACAAGTAAATAAAAGCAAGCAATCCAATAGTCAGAATAAGAGCTACCCAAATCCACAAGTCAAATGGAGAATAAAACACTTGAAAAGTTGTCACCAAACTAGACTCACGTAGCTGGTATCGTACCAAACGTATATTCTCACTGTACAAACAATATGCAGATACCATCAAAGAATTCAAACCGGAATAAGCAAGCCAATGTGTATCTGAATCAAATTGAACATGCCAATGAAACTCTTGCGACTCGTTTACGTCCGACCCCGAATCAGCATCCTTTAAAATTGACATGTTGAGAGACAATCCTACTAAATGTGCAACACAAGCATAAGCTCTTCTCCAATTATACATTGACTTCTTTTTGCGCCAAGAATATCCAATCTGACAATGGCTCATTCGAAGATGATTTGCCTTTAATTCTGTGACTAGCTGTGTATTTTCAATGTCGTCTGAAGAGGATAGCACAAGGCCTTGTAAATTAAAACTCAACTTTAGGTGAATGTTGTCAATCATATACAAAGGACAGCCACCTTCAAAATTATCTTTCCACGGAATAATTGGATTGGAAAAACAATGCAAACAAACCAGTTGCGTCTTATCATATGAAAAAACAAGAAACTTTGTATCGTAATAATTCACATCTCGCATTATTGGGAAAAAGTAGTCTACAAATGCAGACTCTTCGTATTCGTCGTTGTACTTTCTTGGAATCAATAAAGCAACGTAGTTCGGACTTGAAAAAAATGGTGTTTGTTGAACTGCCGGGAAGCCAGGGTAACTGAAGCTTATGTTCCACGGAAAATTTATGTTTTTTAAATAGTTTATGTCCATCAAATGTCCATGAATCGTGCATTCTTGTGTAAACCGTCTCGAAGTACTCATAGAATTTTCGAAATTTGCAATTAATTTATCAGAAGTTTCTTCTAGTGTGTATAAAACCATCAAGTGTGTTAAAAACTTTACCACAAACTGATTTTCTGTATTTTTGACGACGGAACTTTTACTGAAAAATAAGTGCAAAACGCAGTTTTTGGATGTGGATTGCAATGTATTAAGGAAAGTTTCCGGCAGATTGAGATCCATTTTCAGTTCGCACTACAAACAAGAGATACGTGCTAGAAGGTTTAGTACAAAACATATAATTTGGATTTCAGGGACACGGACACCAAATATATCCAACTATCTCAGATGACTGCGATTCTATTTGGTAATTCACAGCTATATCCAAGGTGCCCGATTTCTGTCTTATACAAAACAGGTTTTATGTCGCATGAGTGCAAAAAGAAAATCGTGTCAAAAGCTTAGTAATAAAACTTTCATTAAATTGATTTTTCATGTTAAACAAACGAGACGTAAGTAAGTATCGTTATAATTTATTTATTTAGTCAGGACATTTAATATGCAAAGCCTAAAAATATATTTCTTGCTCGCAGGTTGACCCAATTTCCCTAAAAGCTAAATACCTTTGTAGTATTTGGTGTAAAAGTCAAACGTTAATCAAACCTATTGCTAGAAAACAAACAAGGTTTAGTCGCACATTCTTATGGTGTTAATTATTTGTAAACATTTCCGAAATTCCGAATAAACTGCGTCCTAATTACATTTTGGTAAGGTTAGAATTAGGATCTCACGTATATTATTAAGCTGAGTATATCAAAGCTTACAGATTCCAGAAAAACACTACGCAATGCTGGTTTTTAATCAAAGCCAAATATATCTTGTACTTAATGGAACAAGGCCAATGATATAAGTCGTGTCATCCTCAAGGATTTGTTATTTGATGTAGAGCTGGCAACAGCATGTACTACTTAAAATAAATTTCGAGGTTGGAGCTACCGTTGCCTGAACTTGCATGTTTACGAAATGAGAAAATGAGAAACAAGTTTTCTCAATGCAGAGACTGCGCCTAAATAAAAAATTGTTATAATTGCAGAATGCAGGCCGTACGAAGAAAGTTGCACACATACATTTGTGTACAAAAATTCCAAGATAAGTTCCAGAACTTGACTTTCCATTTGACCTCAAGAGGTTTTTCACAATTTATAAAAATTTCCGTCTGTATTAAATCTGGAGACGATAAAACACATTCTAGCACGGGACAAATGATTTCGTATGCCACACAGATGAAAAAAAAGTTGGTGACTGTGCCGGAGCTGCATACTATATCGAACAATTGAATAGCGGTATTCCTTCTTGGTCAATATGTGAATGTTTTCCAAGCGGAAATACATGATATACCTGAAGCTTGTTTATGTTTAAATGAGAAATTAAGGAACAGAAGTATACACTTCTATGTTGACAGCCTAAGCACAATATTATCTTTAACTTCCGATTGGAAGATGTCTCAGCTAGTTTTTACTGTGTCACTGCAATTGACAACCTCGCACAAACTAATTCTGTAACTATTAATTGAATTCCTGCACATTCAGGTTTCAATGGGAATGAAACTGCAGACGGTTTAGCTAGTACTAGCGATTTCTGCGGTCCACAACCTTCTATTGCGGAAGGAAATGATGTTCTACAAGCCGTGGTTAAATCATGGTCAGTTAAAAAACACTCGGAGAAATCTTCAAAGTTGTCGGCAAAAAAAAAGTTTGTCGCAACACCAAAAATTCCGATGATAAGTTATCTTCTTGAGCTGGATAAACATTCATTAAAATTATTATAGAAATTTTAACGGGGAATAATTCCCTTGCTAAGCACCTTCAAGCTATTAGAGTTCTGGGGTCACCAGAATGTAACTCCTGCAAGAAGGGACAGGAAGCGTCCTTTCACTTTGTGAAAATTAGTAAAAATTTGCTAATATACGATTACAAGTCTTTAGGACTGCTTTTGTGAAACCCAAAGACATGAAAGACGTCCAAACACACGATTAACTGCAATTTATTACAAAATCCGGAGGGTTCAACTTAAATCCTGAAACACTAGTTTCAGACAGTAAGCCCTGTGCGTGTTCATTAGCAATAGTCTGTGCAATAGGTCCTTGTGACCTACAAACAACTACATATAGTAGTATTCGGGTAACCAAGCTAAACGGACCTATTCTAGGGGAAAGACATTTGAAGATTTGTATTGTTCCGATATGGCAAATTACACAACGTACAAACCTTCGAATGCAGCGGAAGCTTTCATGGAGAGCCTGCATGGGTTTGACCAACAAGTTTTTCGGAAGATATGGAGATCATTTGGTAATAAACCTCTACAGAGAACGTTGCATGAAACTAGATGATCTAATAGTTGTTTTTCAATCCTACTGAAATATGTTCCTTGTGCAAAAACAGAGGAGCCAATACCAAACCATCCTTTCAATTATCTTGCTGCACTTAATATTGAGCCAATTCTGAGGGTATGAGACAAGCTCTAAATGTTGGGGACTAGAGTGAGGTACCATCCTTTGCTTGAGACAGTAAATGCATATTTTATAGATATCAAACGTAAAATTAAGTCTAAAGCAATATTCCTCGACAGCCTGGTTGAACGAGAGCTTATATCTTGTAAAAAAGTCGTATACATGGGTGAAAAGATTAGAGTGCTGACGGAGATGAAATATCTCCAGCTTAATTACCGTTAGAAAGTACTCTACGCTGTACTAGACAAACCGCTAGCTACTTAAAGTCGCGGAATTCAATACGAACGTCCCCTCCATAACTCCAAATTCATGTTATATATTTCATTTATTTTTCAATCAGGAATACAAAAAAGATTCAGCGGGAAGTTTGAACACGCAATTCAGTACAGTTCAAGAAGGCAAGCAACCAAAATTATACCTGGCAGTTCTGTTTCGTTTCAAGCTAAAGCGCTGTCTATATCAGGAATGATTCAAACATTGTTTTTATTGGTGTTAATTGGTTCATGCGTGGCTGGGCTCGTGTTTGCAGGCGAGATATTACAACAACTTTTACATACAAGTAAATATATGTCTTTGTATTATCGTGCAAATATTGGGAGTATTTGGATACTTTTGGATAAGTTTAGATGTTAACAAAAGCAATATATGATGTAAAGTATCCTATAGAATAAATTGTTTTGTCTGAATATTTAGAAGACTCCATGACCAATGTATTATTAAACTCTCTCAAATTCGACACATCGCTGAATTTCTTCTGCACGTGACTCACATGAAAAGAGATTGTACAAGCAAAAAGGAACTACGGTTCTTAGGTAAAAAATCTTTCCCCTGAGGGTAAACATCTGTGGATCCATAGATCCATGTTTATAGAATGACTTGTAGATGTGTCAGGAACATTTATTAGGACATGGACTTTTACAACAAAAGAAAGAACTACAACAAATTTTACATACTGGTAAATTTATTTATTTGTACAATTGTCAAAAATATAAGCTTATTTGGATATATTGCAATAAATTTAGATGTTAACAAGGGCAATGCATGTTGTAAATTATTTTATAGAATAAAATGTGTTCACTAAATATTTACAACACTGCACGAATAAAGTTCTCTTAAATTTGACACACCGTTCACTTTTATATTTACATGAATTAAAAGAGATAATGTTGTATTTATTTATTGATTTATGTTCAATAGGAGCCCAAAATATTGGAAAATAATTCTCCGTGGTAGTTATAATACTATGAATATGTTACAAAATTTGTGGGGTACAGCAAAACTAAACTTAGATCTCATTTTCGAGACAACATATATCACATTCAAGTGTTTGAGAGGTTAGTTCTAAATTTAAATTGTTTATAAGATTTTGAAGAATTGTTTGTATACATGTTTCTTAAATACTATAAAGATCCAGGATAACGCGAGAAGTCATCAAAATTGCACTATCGTGTGTAAGCAATTCCACAAAATATTCTATTATACCATTCATTACAGTTATTAGTGTTAGACGATAAACATGAATTTAGGTATTTATTTGACCGTGTCATACAAGCAAGGACTGCAGGAGCAAGAAGTTACAGTTCTTATGTAGAAAATCTTTCTCCTGAACGTTTATTAGACTGTAGATCAAAATGTAATATCAATTGGGAGTGTTTCAGGTATATTCATAAGCAACATGGTAATCTGGGGTTGTTTTTGTTTGGTACCCAGAATTTGTTTAAGCTCAGCGACGTGGTGTGCTCTAGAATTGAGTTGCTTTGAGAACTTGTTATAGTACGGGTAAAGTATGCGTGTGTTTGTTAGTTCGAGAAAAGAAGCATTTGTTGTTTCCTGTGCTTTTTTGTTATTATCTTCTCGAGCTAACCTGTTATGAAGTTATATTGATAAATCTGGCAATGCCGTAAGCCAAGAAAAACACCTTTCAATACAAAGGCTTTATTAGTCTAAAAGAATATTGTTTTTACCTTAACCTTGAACCTAGCCTTTATTTCCCTCTGGGGTCTATTAGTTACGTATGAAATTGGTTCAGTCCAAACGTATACTTACATATTTTAAATCTAAATATTAAGACATAATCTAGATCTGAAGTGCAAATAAATGACGTAAAAATACGTTGACTGTACCCCAAAAGAAAAAGAAAATATTGGTGGGTATAACGTCCGACTAGCCCATTGCGACTATCGCAGACGACCACTTTATTTAAATGAACTACATGGAATTTTACTAACTAGTAGTAGTAGTATGAGTTTATTCAAGGATTGATTTAGCCAAATGGCTTATACAATCATCAACAGATAAGTGTAAATAACAAATCCAAATAATAGTAGTAATAAGTTTTCTAACAATTCATGGACTATAACATAAGTACTTATAAAAGATCCCCCCGAAGATTTGACAATTCAATTATATAAAGTTCTAAATTTTTTAATTCTGAGACACAAATGCTGTTCGTGAAAGAGATAAAGAGCTCTCTGTTTTGAGGAATGCTATTTTCGAATTTTACTAACTATGCAAAACACCTACTCCAGGCCCGCCCCGTTCAGAGTGGGTGATCCCGCACCAGCAGCATGTGCGGAGTAGGGAAACCCTAAACCTAGTGTCTGGAAGGCAGAAAACCTACAACCCCCTCTGGGAAGGGAGCCCAGAGTACCATTTAGACAAACTACCAGCTGCCCAGACTGAGGCACTATCACTTTGCTGTCTGTGCTTGGTCTGACTGTACCCCATCTAATCTGTTGAGTATTCCAGAACATGACTTACCATAATTCCTATAAGATTTGTAGGTGTAAATGGGTTACTTTATCACTAAAAAAATATCCATTCGTTTTTGATAATTTTGAAATGTCAAAGCTGATAGTGATTTATTCCGGAAAACATGGTTTCAACAGAGAATGATAACTTACGAGTAAGAGTCGTGACTGAATGTAAGACTCAACGTGAATTAAGGTTTATGTCAAAACTAACAGGAACATCCAAATAAACTTTTTGACTTCAGAGTCAAATAATGTCAATATCAATCAGCAAGGTTATTTGATGAAATAAACCAAGAAAGTTTGACGCAGAAAAAGAAAATAATCAATATTCGGCAGGAATTCCTCTTTATTGATTTGAGTGTTTGTTTGAAACTCAAAATGAAGTATCAGCAAAGGAAAATATCCACGATTTGAATTTTTGATGAAAAAGGTTGTAATCAATATAATGGCCAGGCTAAATAACAATCTCGAGTTATGGAAGTGTATTAAACTCTGCATATCTATCTATCTGGTCTATCCTGACAGCATCTGTGTGTTGGCATTTCATGCAAGTCGTTTGTTTTATTATAGAGTGGAGGTGGTGGGCAGTTCTTTAATAATGCACTGGCCGGTTACATCTACAGCCCTGTTGTGTAATTACTAATTTTGTCATGCAGAAATTCAATAAAAGAACCAACAAAAATGAATAAAAGGCGCAATATTAGAACTAAACAATTTGGTGTAAACAATTTTCAGTATAATATATACTTTTTTTTTAATGTTTTATTTACAATGCAAGCATTATTCTAAAAGTGCCCCGGGAAATTCCTTTAAAATATTTTAATATGGTGAGTCTCTTGATTACGAAATATTCAGAACCGAGGCAAATAGGCTTGCATCGTTTCATAAATTTTCTAACGTACATGTGGTTTTTTCCACTGTGTAAAAACTTCCAGCTGCTAATAACTCCTCGCGCTTTCTGGTGGGTTTTTCCACAGGATTCCAATACTAAACACCAGAAAATAAATAAATCTGCACCAAAAATGAAGATTAGTCCCCTCTTTGTGATCGGAAATTCCAAGCCGTGTTTAAACATCGTATAAACACAGTACAAGACTCCTTTTCCTGTCAGGAAATGTGAAGGCAGCAACGTAAATCCACAACACTCCATTACATTTTTATGAAATATTTCCAACTTTATGTACTCAATAAAGATCTTTGGGTATGTTCGAATGCCAGACAAATACTTTCTGTGAAATTTTGTGTTAAATTCTTGAAGCATAACTGGCAGTGACCCTAGAATGCGTACACAATAAAACTTGAAAACTCTTGAACTTGAATTAAGTTCATTATTTAACTTCACTTACATATGTACAAAAATGCTAATGAGCCTTTTTGAAGCACAGTGATGCAACCATCTATCACCGCCGGTAATAATATGAATCCTGATATCATTGCAAGGAACCTATTATTCTTGTAGTTTCCAATGGGAAAGAATGTGTGGGGCCAAAAGGGGAAATCAGGAATGAAGTAAGCGAGGCAGGCAAACATTGGTATCGAACACACCATCGAACCAAACATCAAAATTGTCAATGCGTCTAGTTTGAACGCCACACCAGCTGCGTAGTTTGATCTTAAGCGCTTTAGCCACCTTCCTATAATTCATACTATTTAATATACCGTCCTTCCTAGAAGAGAACCTCTACCTGAGGTGAACTCCTTAGGCCCCGTGGGTTCTCTTCTGGTAAACTTGGTGAATATTATTTAGAATTTTCAGATTATGACATATCTTACGTTCAAACTGCTTGGTGTATCCGAGAATTAGGTTGGTTACCATCTTGAAATGTGTTACGTTGATGGCTTCTGTGGTTGCAAGAAGACTAACAAAGAAATATGTCAAAATAACAATGTAACACAAATGAAAATTGGGATTGTCAGAAAAGAATTCGACGACAGTTCGTAATATTCCCAAGACAAGCACGACATTTTTGGAAATAAAGCACAGTTTAAAATTATTAATGGAGGTTTTTGTAAAGAAATATGTTTTAGTTTTCTTTTCAAAAATAATGCTAGACGACTTAGTGTATCTGTTAAAAACGTTGATTAAGTCTAGCAGCGTCAGGTAGGTTTCTGAATACATAATTACTTAGAACTGTTACCAACAATCTGTGTAGACTTAAGCACTAGTTAATTATATATGGTTAAACCTTTTCGAAAATGGTGGCTTTATAATCATGAACAACTATGTAAGTTATATCGGATTGAACCTTTCCCTAAACATTCAGGGAAGAAGCCTAGAATCTTAAGAAAGAAGAAGGCCGATATCATCAAATGTTCAGGTACAATTGATTATTTATAAAAATTCATAACGGTAGAATATTTATATAAATAATAGTTTACGTTAAAATTTAAACTTACTTGATATAGTTTTTTGCTTGCATGAGAGTACCTAATTAACGAAAGACGTTGTAGTAAAATTATCCAATTACATATAAGCTGGCTAGAATTTTTTCTGGGCTTACTATTCTTAAATATGCTTCAAGGTTGCGGTATATCTAAACATTTTGTTTCTCTGAACTCCCTCAAGTTTAAAACGTATTTGATGGATAGGTTTAAAAATCTTGTAACAGGAATTACTAATCCCTACTTAGCGAGATCGGGAATTTCTAGTTTTTTCTTGTTTCCTTTCAACACCTTTCCTTCTCACCTGACCATGTCTCACTTAATCTTTAAAACCACCCTAAGAACCTGAAATGGGGAAGAATAGTGAAACACAAAAATTAACAACTTATGACTACATTTTCAAGGAAATATTGAGTAGCGTGAACCTTTTGCATGGCCTAATTGTTAGTTGAAGATTAAATTTGCTTGACAACCATTAACCATACATCAATTTTCGGGACCAAGCTGACATTCAAAGTTGCAAACAATCTAAATATCCCTGAAGGATACGGAAAAATAGTAGTTTAAGTATGACTGGACACATTTTATAATTAAAATGGGAAAGCACGACTTTTTTATTGATCGAATTATGCTCTATAGTCCTCTTAAACTGACAGGAAAGGAATGTCCATGATTCGAGTACTTAATATCACGGATATATTGGATTTCTCAAAAAATGTCTCCAGTTTCACAAGTGTGCTATATTCTTAACTAAGGCTGGTCTAATTTTTCTTGATTTATATCTGAATTAAGTTAAAATGTAACGTAGTGTATGAACGTTAGTATTTTAGTGTGCACAAATATGCAGATGCATTAAGCAATAAATGTGAAAACATCGTTTGAAATTATTTTGTACATATTGTAGCATTTGTGTATCCTTAAGCTTTTATTTACAATGCAAGTAACATTCTAAATGTTCCCCGGGAAATACCTTTGAAATACTTCAAAACTGTGAGTCTTTTAATTACGAAATACTCTGAACCTATGCAAATTGGCTTGCATCGTTTCATAAACTTTCGGACATACACAGCGTTCCGTCCTTTGTTAAGATATTTCCAGCTGCTAATAACTGCCCGAGAGGTTTGACGGGTTTTTCCACAGAATTCCAAAGTAAAACACCAGAAAACAAATAAATCTACACCAAAAATTAAAATCAGACCCCTCTTCGTGATAGGAAACTCGGAACCGTGTTTCAAAATGGTGTAAACACAGTACAAGACTCCTTTTCCTGTTAGAAACTGTAATGGTAGCAACGTAAATCCATAACACTCCATTACGTTTTTATGAAATACTTCTAACTTAACATACTCAGTAAAAATTGTTGGAAATTTACGAATGCTATTTAAAGTGTTTATGCGATTTTTGGTATTAAACTCCTGAAGAATCTTTGACAGCGACACTAAAATTAGTTATAAAAACAAGTGAGGGACTAATAATCAGAACCTTACAATTAAATTACTTCACTTACACATGTACAAAAACCCAAATGAGACTTTTTGTAGAACCGTGATGAAACTATCAAAGAGCGTAGGCATTAAAAACAGTCCTGATAATAAGGCAAGGAACCGATTTCTGCTGTAGTTTCCAATAGGAAAGAAGGTGTGCAGCAAGAAAGGAAAATCTGGAACGAGGTAAACGAGACAGGAAAATAATGGAATTGACATGATCATCGTGCAAGACATAAAGATTGTCAATGCATCTAGCTTAAAGGCCACTGATGTTTTGTTAGACTTGAATAGCTTGATCCATCGTCCTATGATTAATCAAATGTCAAGTATTAGTTGTATGTTTTTGTATTTATTGATTAAAACATCTTACTCTCAAACTGCTTAGTGTAATCCAAGATCAGGTTAATCACCACCTTGTAATGCAAAGTGTTCATCACTTCCGTAGTAGTCAAAAGACTTGAAAAATTATATGACAAAATGACAATGTAACACATGTGAAAATCAGAGTTGTCATTAACAAATTCAGCACAAGTTCGGAAGAGTCCAATGACAAGGGACATATTTTTCAGAACAACACAAATTTTAAATTTCTTTGTGGAGGACTTGGTCTGGAAATATTTTTTATACTTCCTTTCAAAGACAAGGCTAGACGAATGAAGGTAATTGTTTAAAAAGTTGATCAAGTGAAGCAGCTGTAGAAAGGTTTCGGAATACATGATAACTAAGGTTTACAGAGATTTTTAAAAATGCAGCCACTAGTGATATAAACAGGAGTCCAGAATAGTTTAATTTGTAATAATGGGTAGCAGAAGATACGTTTTAGTGGCCGAGCACCAGGACGTTCTGCAAGGAACTTTTTGTACCTACTGAGAAACGACCAGGGACATACATTTGTTGGGTAATATTGATTATTAATTTAGTTTATAACCTTACAAATATTGTAAGTACTTAATTTTTTCAGCTACTGTTTAAGGTACTTGGAATACTTTTCTTTTTATTAAAAAACACGCGATCAAATGGGCTGTGCTAAATTGCAAGTTCGGATACGGTCAATTGGAAATTTCGTTTTAATATTCTTAACTGTTTTTATTGGTAGAGAAGTTGCCACATATCGGATTGCACAAGACAACGACTGTCTCTTTGCGTGTAGATATGTAGAGAAAGCCAACGGAAAAGATAATGAAAATTGTAGTATTCAGTAGTCAGTTAAGATGTGAATAGAATCTTTGGGATAAATAATCAAACTTTAAGCTCGTTAAGTATGAGTTGGTTTCAAAGTCCTTGCTGTAAACGTTATAGACATATTATGCTATGATTGATTAAATGTTAAGGAAAATGAATGAAAAATTCCCAACTCACCAAAATTTTAAGAAATTGTTTTTTAAGACGTTACTTAAGATTTTAATATGATATGTATCCAACAATTTGCTTCATTATTCTTATCTATCTGTAACATCAATTGAGATACATTAAATGTAGTTTGGAGAAATATCAGTTTAAAGTTTGTAGAGTCTCATTTTTCCCATTACAATAATATTGTAATGGAGGCGCGATAAAGGTTTATTTACCCCAACTCAATATTGGGAGGCGACTGCACACTGGAGGTTATCCAGTGTAATGAGCAAGAGATAGCGCTCATCTGCCTATCTCTCTCTTGCACACGGTCCTCTACTCCAGTTGAGTGGCCGGGAGGCGAGAGCCACCGCACTTAGCCTGTCTATATAAGGCGAGTTTTGCACTTCAGTCGGGAGCATTGTTACTCTGTCCGTTGATTTTCACAGTTGAAGTTTTTACGCGCTGTATGTTGATTCTGAGGAGATTTCACTCAAAAACTGGACTTCTTTATTTCTAAGAATTTATGTTCCCTTACCTAAAATTTACCTAATTTTGCCTACTCATCCTTCATTAGCATTGTTTCATATAACATAATTTCATGTATCATTACCTCTAATAAATACTTAACCTAGGACATCATAAAACTAGCTAGAAGGTCATCTTTTTCATAGCTACTTAAATATAGCTGTGAGAAGTTGAAGACAGGAGGACCCCGTCAGAGTTCTGTCTTTCACCCTGGCGTGCAGACACGGGCGAGAGTTACTAACTCAACATACTCAGTCTGAGTTCGTTCTCTCGCTGAAGCCACTTCCCCGTGCAGGTGAGCATTTGCTACCACACGCAGACCCGAGGGAGAGTTACCAACTCCACTCGCTTACCAACTCACTCTCTCACAACTCCGTTTCGTACAGGAGATTTTACACCAGTTGAGCGAACTTGGAAGGGAGTTGGCCCCATACCCCATAAAAACCTCTACAAGTGATGAGCTTTATTGGGACTAACAAACTAGTGTAAGTGAATAATAAAATATATGACATAGAGTAACTAGTTTCTTCTTAATGTACCGTCATATAAGAAACGATGCACTGAATTAGGCACTGTGTACGAAGATGCAAATGATGTCCCACCAAAGTACTTTATGTGAGACGCTTGTCCCACCGGTCTTCCTAGACCATAACAAATGAATGTTACAAGAAACTTTAAAATCATTAGCTACCAATATTATTCTTTGATGTCAGACTGAATTGATGTAATGTCATTCAACATTGTAGACAAAAGATAAGCTGAGTTTGAAACCACTTAACAATTGCTGTTCGTCTTTGTTTTGCAAATAATCAGAGATCATGTCGTGACAGTGGTATTCGTTTAGGAGAATGATTAAAAGAAAAACTCCGTTCTTTAGCCGACACTTGATTGTAGCTTCACTGCGGATGGAGATTTATAAGCACATAAGTTATGTGACATAACTAATGCAATTTTGTAAACAATGTATAAAAATCTTCTTTACAGCCGCAAACCCTTAAGTCATTAGCATGGTCTATATGTTTCATTTTGTTGGTGCGAAAAAGGTTATGAATGCAGGTGAATGAAATACGAATTTTGGAGTTGGATTGGACTACTTTCTAAACACAATGAAACTTGTGTCGAATATAAGAGTAAAATGGCATTTCACAATCCTGCTACTTTATACCAATCACCCACTTTTTACCCATTTTCTTTTACCCAATTGTGCAGGCATGAGTGTCACTTCAGCATTTAAAAAACTAACTCCACGCTCATATAAAAATATTAAACTATATAACTGACATTGTACAAGCATTTAAAGTGAATGTTCATCATTCGACGACCAAAAGGTTCAAGAAATTGAGATTCATTTGTAAAACAAATACAAGTTGACATTTATATATCCAAGTAACGTAGACTACCGATGATCAAAAAAGCTTTTTGGACTTCAGCAGATTTATTAGCTCTGACCCTAATTCCACCCTTTACACTCATCTTAATGCATTGCTTTACAGTATTAGGAGTTCTAACAACAGTTGAATATATTTTTAGCAGAAGTTATAATAACCCTATGCGAAGCTAGATCACAAAAAATTCATTAAGTTATCATCCCATCAGTTCTTAAATCTGCACTCGAGTGTACCCAAGGTTGGTGTCTATTTTTGCCGGTTGGGAATCAATCATCAGTTATTACACATTTAAATTTGATGTAGTTTTATTTTCTTAATTTATTCATCATTCATCTTATTTACACTTTCTAATTACATAAGTAGTGCCAGAGGAATTATTTATGTGCTCAAAAGCTTCATATAATTGTGTACGGTAGCTCTTGCTGACAAGGCTTTATAATTGAATTGACGTTTTCCTTCTCTAAACGATAAAAGTTTAGATTATGTTGGAATGAAAAGACACAAGACTGAAAAACTAAATATCGAAAATATTTTTAGCAATTGTAATTATAACAGGAATTCGAAGATTTAAACTGATATCCCTAAGACATACATGCCATGCCACAAAAATGTTTCATCATTCTGACTGCAGATAATTACACTGGTACACGGTTAAACTCGCGAAACATCCAATATTTATCATAAAATGTTTAGCTTCAAAATAAATAAATAATTAGTTACTACATAAAACCAAAAAGACTTCCTTGTACTTTAAAGCACCTTGGGTAACACTTTACACTTTCTACATAACCGCGTACAAAACCGCATTACTAGTATGTTTTTTACAGTTTTAATTATAAACAACAGTTTTTTAATCAATCTTATATGCATTGAATCAACTACAAACCCAATAAGACATATTACACAATAAAGGCCTGTAAACAATACAAAAATATACAACAAACCTTGTCCCATTTCGTTGATTTCGGTCTCGCTATTTAATTGCTTTGAAAGTTTCATCGACCCTGCAACCACTTTGCGATATTTTTTTATGTAAAATGACAATTTGTGATATTTATTCTCTTTTATCCATCTGGCAAAGATTGATGACTGCTCAATGTATTTTAATTTTTTAATTATTAGTGCTTGCGGAAAAGTGTTGCTTAAAACGTGATATTTGAACTCATCACAAATCTCTGTAAACTCTGGTAAATGCTTTAACAATTCAACGGAAGCATAAGCACCTGTCGTTTCAACTAATTTGGTGTAAACTTCTTGATCATCTGAGTCATCAAGAAGGTAAAATAT
>JAQGAB010000789.1:0-21812 GCA_034696565.1 Isotomurus graminis | reverse complement strand
AACGTAGGTCAATTAAGGCTTAATACTTAATGAATTAGTTTCTGAATCGTATTTGCGTAGGATTAAGGTTGAAGGAACAGTTCCTACCGAAGATAACCACCGAAGCCAACTTAACAACGAAGAGGAATGGAATGAATTTGTGGTACTCAATGAGGAAGCAGCTGAGCCGATTCAGCCTGATGAATTAATGTGAGTGATTAAGGGTAGGTAGGTTGTTTAAGGAGTAATTAAGAGTTTTATTCATTAGGTTTAACGAAGACGATCCCTTAAGCGATTGTGGAAGTGAATACACCCCACCTACCAAACGGAGAAGGACTGCCGGACCTTCCAAAGGATCCAAGAAGACTTCCAACAAGTCGCATACTTTTGAATTGGCGTTCTGTAGTGAATCTTCCGACGGAGAAGGTCAAAGTTCAACCCCGAAGCCCTCAAGAAACGGAGGTAAGCGTTGACTTAATTAAACTACCTCAAGAAGCTTTAAGACTTAATGTATTCCATTTGTACCCGTAGATTCCAAGCTGTCGAAACAACTAGACATGATTTCCACTACACTTAAGCAACACAGTTCCATTTTGGATTCCTTAATGACTGAACGACAATTGGAAGGTTCAGAAGACCTCGCTGGAAGTTCCAAGGAACCCAACAAGAATCAATCAAAAGTGTTAAGCATCTTGGCTCAGCATGCAAAGGATCTCATGGAAATTAAGGCTCAAGTTGGAGGTCACGACGCTGGAACTTCTGCCTCAGAAACGCTTGCACCTCTTCCAGCGTATTCCTCAGCCACACACGACTTTTCGTTGTTACCGAATCTCCCTGTGGACGATAAGGCGGCGTTGCAGGGAATCGAGGAATGGGCTGCGGCTCGGGCTGAGAACAAAGAATTACTTGTGCGTCTCCAACACTTAATGATTCATAAACACTTAACGATCCAAGAACGCTTAATGATTTCGTTTTGGGTATTCCAGGTCGCTCATTTGTCCCTCGTGGGTGGAAAGACAATTGAAAAGAACACGCGACGAATTCTGGACAAAATCTTTGGGAAACGATTGCGGACTCGGGTGAACCTCACGGGGAAAGGAGGGAAGATTGTGTTTAGGAATACTCAACTCCACGAGATACTTAAAGGTAACCTTGGCTTAAATTTATTGTTAAGTTAATTAGTGAAGTACTTAATGTATTGTGGGAGTGAATGAAATACTTAATGTTGTGTGCAGAGAGCATCAGAAGACAACGGCCATTGGCACAGGAGAACGTGATAACTGAAACAGCGAGCAATTGGTTCAGATATTCAAAGTTCTCACTTAAACCGGAGGAACGGGAGAAACTTAAGGCTGAAAATGAATCTGTTTATTAACACAATGTTCACAAGGTTGTTTAATAAAATATGAGTCTCCTACGTGTTTGACTCACACTGACACTCTGTGCATAATTAATTGATGCAAATTGACACACTTTTATCGCATTTTACTCATGGAAAAAAGAAATTCCGGTGGAGTTATCTGTGAAGAGTTATAAATAAAATCTGCTTGCAAATCGTTAAGCGGCGCTTGGAATTTCCATTTCGACTTTTGCGTTTAACTGAAGTTCATTCAATTTCTAAAAGAGGATTGGGAGAGTTCTGAACTTCATGAGGAGATTGTCCACTTCCACAGAACGGTTACTGAAGCTGGAACTATTCATTTCATGTAATCCTACAGACGGATGGATCCACAGGGATCAGTTCACTTGTTTGAATGTGTAGTTTCAAGGAGAGCCTTAATATTTCGAGCCTTAATTATACATGCGTGTAGGTAAATGAGAAAGACAACTCCTTAAGGAGAAGTCCTATTAAATGTTCAGGGAACAGGTTGCTTAATAAATTATGCACTTGAGAGTCTTCTACGTGTTTGACTGACTGACACTCCTGGGAGTAAATAATGAATGCAAATTGACACGTTTTATCGCATTTCACTTTATCGAATAAACAATTTGTTCTAACCCAGGCGAGGGATATCTGTGAAGAGTTAGGAAATAAAAATCTGCTTGCAAATAGTAAATCGGCACTTGGAATTCCCATTTCGACTTTCTCGTTGAACTCGTGTTCTTTCAATTTCTAAAATAAGAATGGGACCATTCTGAACTTTATGAGATAAGATTTAACTGGGATTTAAATCCCTTACTTGATAAGATTTAACTCTTTCATATAAAACACTTTGTTCCTTTGTAAGCCTGCAACTAATTATTAAACTACCAAATCACACGCCGATTGAAATGTCTGAATCAATTGAATGTGTTTCCTATGACTCTGGAAGACTGTTCAGTCCTTACAAATCAACAGATTCAAGTATCTTTATATCGATTCTTTGTACTTTGATGTCACTTCTCAACACAAGAACGGTTAATAATCAGTTGCAAGAGACCATTCAGCAGGAATACAAATAAGCTGATCTATCGCAAATGTAAAGAGTAAAGAGTGAATGGTCGACGCGCTTTAAAGAAACAAATACTGATGAGAATTCCCTGTTCCACGTGAAGTCCCAGGTCTCCTGACCCGCTTTGGAAGTCCAAAAGGAAACTCTTGTGTCTACAAACATTAGAAGAATTTCAAGATTCAAGTTATAAACTTCGGAATAAGCTTGATAGGTCACGCAAGTCGATTAGTGAATCCCATTACACTCTTTACACTTTATTACATAATTGTAGTATTCGTAATCTGAGGTCAACAATGTGCTGTGGACATTAATACTACAGCTACAGCATTAATACTATTGCTTAAAAGGATAAATAAACTTACTACAATTACTTAAGTGTGTGTCATAATGTCTGTGTAGACTCTTTGTTTTATCTGTTTCAATAGGATAAATAATCTTACTGCAATTAAGACACTCGTGTGTGGAGTGATACCTGTAGACTCTTTACTTTATCTGTTTAAAACAAACGGACACATAATTAGTTCAAGTAGTTAACATATCCACATCAAAAATCACAACAACAAAATATCCGGTTACACGAAAAACTTAGGTGAGGCTATAAAAAGGACAAAACTAGAAGTCTGTACACATGTCTCTTAGATTCCTCACTCAACCTTATAATTACATCCGGTCAGCTGTGATGTTTATGGTGGAGTGCGAAAGAGTCCAACCACGTGGAAGATCTTTAATGAGTAACACATGCACTTATTCACCTGTACAATTCACAGATGTCGAAATGTTCTCTATATGAAGGATGCATTGGCGTGCGTAAACACTTTCATTGCATATCTGTACTCCTGAAATGCAATATAGAATTCTCAATAGAGTTGAAATATCTTTTTATATGAAATATCCATGTAGACAACAAAGAAAACCAAAAGATCTCTCCACATGGGATGTAATTTATCTTTATGAACCATCTGATCAGTTCTAAATTCAGAACAAACCAATGTAAAACTGCGTAGTAGCAAATTGAACCTTCTTTTGCATAGGAGATTTGTTAAATGTCTCACAATAAGTTACGCTACACACAAATTCACTGGAATACGAATTTAATATTTTTCTCATCATGTGATGATACAATTGATTCATCTTTAAAATGTAATCTTTGTGAATGTTCTTTTGTTGTTCAAAAACACTTTTCCATTTTGGATTGGCCGATTGATATGAACTGTGCTAATTAATCTTCTATAATTCAAAGTATGTTGTTATTAATATTAGAATGTTAAGGAAAATTTATATATCGGTGAATACTTAAAATATAAGGATAAATTGATATAAAATGGAACAACAAATTCTCCTGAAGTTTAGCAAACCACTGGGATTTTCCATCCACAGTTGCGTAAGAAATCGTGGCATTCAATAAACTGATAAAATACTGACAGTACTGTGAAATATCCTCGCTCATCTTGAGGCAACTTCGTATTTCTTTGTGTTTTCGGAACTTTCTTCTACGAACATCATAAGAATTTTACAAGATGCAAGTACATAACTTGCTTCTACTACTAATCTACATATTGTCTGTCACACAGGTAGACGCTTGGACTTGTTATAACATATCTTTATTCTGAAAGGATTGTGAATATAAAAATATATTTCCAGATCTCCAGTGGCCAAAAGGACTCAAACTGCTTGAGAGCGAATCCTCGCGCTTTACATGGAGTGTTTGACTTACAGTACAGTATGAGTAACAATGTATCTATTATTAGTGATATGTTGCAACTCTTTTCTACACGATTCGACCGTGCATACGTTTTTATTGGAAGAGAAACAAGTAAGCATTTCGTTTAAAATGACTTTCTACTCAATGCTAAAGGATAAATAATATATTTATATTATTATATTAATAGTTAGAGCCAGAAAACTCGCCGAGGCTGCAACACAATTTAAGATCAACACAAACAGCAGTTTGCAAATATTTCTTACCACTCATCCTGGGGGAGAAAACTTCGTCCGAAATGAAACTCTCCTTGACTTGCAGAACATGTATCAAATGGTACAGGATATTAATACTGCTCAGAATGGTACAGTGGGAGGTTTGATACTCGAAACGGAACTTAAAACATTCGACGAGGATTTAAAGTTTTACGAAGAGGCGCTTGGACCCCTCGAAGGCTCTCTCATCGATTTGGGGATTAAATATGGTCGATGCCATAGCCAAGATTTTTTCAATGAACAATTGTTTAGGAAGCTAAGTTTTATTATTTGCACAACGACACCAAACATTGCAAAATCCCCAGAAGTTTCTGCAGATGACGTTAGTAGACAATGCGATATCACTAAACAATTGGCCAGGCGAAAACAACTGAGAGCAGAAATATTATGTATTGTGGGTTATCCCACGGAAAGTGAAATCCCCACTGGAGTCAAAGGCAATCTTGAGAATTTTGCGAGGTTTTGGTGCAGAATTGCCGAAATTGTTTCAAAGGAAACAAGTCATGCGAGAATTATAATGCATTCTGCTTTTGATGTATCGGAATATTCGTTTGGATGGTGGAGAAGATTGGATTACTTGGCAAGTGGCGAATCTGCCTATCGAGAAAAAATTGACGGTGAATTAAATGACTTTCATATTAAGAATTAAATGATGAATTTGAATGTCATTAATTAGGAATTCAAATCAAGGAAACGAGTACCATTGCACCATCTGCAGGACAGACTCTCAATAACCATCCAAATTGCTTACAGTCTAATCCCCGAGTATTACACGCAGAGTTCAACTGGATCAACAAATACAAGGACGCCTTCTCAACAAACAAGAATGAGCTGGTGGACATGCTGGAAGTCTTTTCCACACGATTCGACCGAGCTTATGTTTTTGGGGGAACGAAAGCACGTAAATTGTTTCCCACAATTATCCTTTAATTCACGAATTTCAATCACTACGAAGTGCGTGTTCTTCTAGATCGTATGCTGCGGGTAGCAATGGCTGCAGCAGAATTTAGGATGAAAACAAACTCCGCTTTGCAAATTTTCTTTGTAAATTTTGTCGAGGCCGACAAAGGATCCACTGCAAACCAAACACTAGATAATCTAAAACGGATGTACAAGATTGCTCTGGATGTTAACAGTATTCATACCGGGACAGTTGGAGGTTTGATCCTCCGGGCGAACCGTGGTAGGTACGATGAGGATTTGAAGTTTTACGAAGAGGCAATTGGACCACTCGAAAACTCTCTCATCGATTTGGGAATTATCGCGTCTGGATGCACCAGAACAAAATTTCTTCAACAAAAATTGGTCTCCAAGCTAAGTTTCATTATTTGTATTACATCGCTAAAATTAGAAAGAACCCCAGAATTATCTGCAGATGGGATTGTTAGACAATGCGAAAGAGCTGAGGATTTTGCCAGACGACAAGAACTGAGAGCAGAAGTTTTATGTCGCGTTGCGTATCCCACTGAAAGTGAAATGAAAAATGGAGTGACAGGCAACCTTAAGGATTTTGCGAGATTTTGGTGCAGAATAGTAGAAATCCTGTCGAACAAAACAAGTCATGTCAAGATTATAATGCAATCAGCTTTCGATGATAATCCTGAACATTTGACAACGGATGAATGGAAATACTCATTTGGGTGGTGGCACAGATTGAATGACTTTTCAAGTGCCGGCGATGCATTTGAAGAAAAAATAGAAAGTAATTCGTCAATGTTATTTTACTGCTAATTAGTATTTAAGAATAACGGTTTAATTTTTCCGATTTAGAAATACCGTTGACCACAACACATATTCCACACCCCAACGATATCGATTCCAGTAATAATACACTTGTGACGAGCCTACTCATCTCCGTGGGTGTTCTAGGGACGGTTCTAGTTGTTCTTATTGCTGCTATCGTAGTCCATCTGACTTGGGGGCGATCAGAATTTCAGGTAAAGTACTTTATTGATTTAATTTGACATAACGGTTGGAAAAATTCGCACTTCGACAGGATGAAACATGCGACCCCAAATAAACCATGCCCTCACCTGAGTCCTATGAGTTGATTCAACCCATATGAACTGCACAAACAGGCTAAGGGCTTGATAAGTCGTTTATTTAAACGTTTTCAAAGGACCTTCGTTTGTTGTGGTTACTTTTGTTTTTCCGTCGTACCGCAGTGATAAAAATCAGCACTTCAATCTGACATAATTTAACATCAAAAGGCTGCAGATCTGCGTCCAATAACGTTTTATTTTTTCCACATTATCTTGCTCAGAACATGAAACTCACCGCAGAAGATATTCTGTTCTTTGAGGAAGGTAAACCAAACAACCAGAAACCAAATGACGAATGTCTTCTTCAACCTTACGACAAATGCTTTGAGATACCAAAATCTTCTCTCGCCATTGGTGAGTATCCATTTGTCCTGTAGCAAGTTTCTTTACCTTTTTTTTATGTATAACTTAGTCATTGAAATGTATCATGGTTAACTTCTGTCAGAAACGTCAATTGTTCTTGGGAAAGGTGAACACGGCGTAGTTTATTCGGGAACAATATCCAACCGTACAGGCAAAGTTGCAATTAAAACCACAAAAACCCTCCCATCAGCTTTATCAGCGAAACAACTTTTGTCGGAAATCAAGATTTTAATACACGTCGGGGTCCACCCGAATGTTCTACAATTTCTTGGGGCCAACACTGCAGACAAGATCACAGGTAAATTATTACTGTCCCTATTTCTAAAGTGACCGCGAGATCTGTAAGCCACATTGGAAATGAAGAATTGGCTATATTTCGGTATAGGGATAGTTTTCATTGTTCTCGAATTATGCGAAATGGGTTCGTTAGATAACATTATACGACAGCCAGACAAGATGACTGCTTTGTGTGAATCATTGCAAAGGTACGGAACAACTTAATATTTTGATAGAAAAGGAATTGTGAATGTTTGGTAAATTTTGTCACTAATCATTTAGTGAATCAAATCCGATGAGTAGGAATGAGTTGGCGTGCAAGTGGTCCGGTGAAATCGCTTGTGGAATGCATCACATCTCCTCCAAGAACGTAAGCTTCCCCTAATTTGTTTTTTGGACGAATGACAAGTTAATTTCCATTTACATTGGGTCAGGTTGTGCATGCTGATTTAGCCACAAGGAATATTCTTCTTACGCGTGAGGGAGTTGCAAAGATTACGGATTTTGGTTTGTCACGAAAACTGGACTTGTACGCTGAATATATAAAGCAACAGCAAGAACCGATGCCATGGCGGTAAGGAGTAATTAACTGGTGACATGAAAGTGCAATTCAAATCAACCTTGTTATTTATAATACTTTTGAAGATGGATGGCTCCCGAGTCTTTGAAACGGATGATATTCTCTACGGAAAGCGACGTGTGGTCATTCGGGATAACTTTGTATGAAATATTCTCCGGAGGATCCCAACCGTATTCCGGGATTGGATGGGACTACACGTTCATTGAGATGCTGGAAAGTGGATACATTAATAGCCAACCAGAAGATTGCACCGATGAAATGTAAGATTAAAGCTAAAAAGGGTTATTCGTGGTTAACAGGTTTATTCATTTATAGATTTGCCAAGATGAATGAGTGCTGGCATATCTTACCTCCTTTGCGACCTTCTTTCGCCGATTTGGAAATTTTCTTCAAGACATTTGTGAGGCAAAATGGTTACTTGGAGTTAACTTGTGTGGCAGAGTGTTAGTTGAATGGAAGAAACTGTTAATGTGCTCAAATAACGAAGCAAACAGATATAAATTAAGATAGGACGCTGCTTATCATATGAGGCTTACGCTGCACTGCATTGAAAATAGCTTTTAATTCAACTTAATTAAATACACAGTCTGTTTTTCAATCAAATTAAGGTTTCGTATTCCGGCTTGCTTATTAATTTAAAGTGTCAAACCTTACAAAAGTTTTTGGATGAATTAAACTGGATTCCTATGAAATAAATTACTTTACTTTTACGTAAAATATTCCAAGTTGTATCCAAAGTATTAAATGCAATGCTTCTTGAGTCACAAGTGATCACGGATTTCATATCAATCAGTCATTTGTATTGTTTGTCAAAGGCTCAGCGCTCTACACTATTCTTACTCTACAAACAATTGTATTAAACATGAATTAAGTGGAATGTAGGGCTTAATGAATAATAATTCCTCATTAAATAACCTTTGTCCGCAGCAACACGGGTTTAATTCCATCTTATTCATACGTACGTAACATATTAAGACTTAATACTTAGCAAAGTTAAATGGAAATATCCCACACAGCTTCATTAACCTGAGTCACATGGATTGGTTCTGAGGTAAATGAAGAATCGTTGTCTCGTCTCCCGAAGCCTTAAACTCATTTAGGCTGAAGTGCGGAAACGGATTAGTTCCAACAGACGGATTGACTTGTACTTTAATGGAACCTCCGCCACGTGGAAAGAATCCCGGCCGGCCCAGCTCAGCTTTCACCACTTCCCGTCCGATAATCAGGTACAGCGTTGGAATAAACACGTCTTTGAAGTAATCAAAGGACGGAGATTCATCACGTGAGTTCCTCCGATGATCTTGATTTCCGACGGAGACTTTAAGGTGATCAGATAAGGCAGGATGCATTCCATAGCCAAAGTTGCACTTGCAGCAGTGACCAAGTCGACAGTTGTACTAAGCTCGGGCTGAGACCAAAGAATTACTTGTGCGTCTCCAACACTTAATGATCCAGGAACGTTTAATGATTTCTTTTGGGGTTTCCAGGTCGCTCATTTGTCCATGGTGGGTGGAAAGACAAATGAAAAGAACACGCGACGAATTCTGGACAGAATCTTTGGGAAACGATTGCGGACTCGGGTGAACCTCACGGGAAAGGAGGGAAGATTGTGTTTAGGAATACGCAACTCCACGAGATTCTTAAAGGTAACTTTGGCTTGAATGTATTATTGAGTTAATTAGTGAAATGCTTAATGTTGTGTGCAGAGAGCATCAGAAGACAACGGCCGTTGGCACAGGAGAACGTGATAACTGAAACAGCGAGCAATTGGTTCAGATATTCAAAGTTCTCACTTAAACCGGAGGAACGGGAGAAACTTAAGGCTGAAAATGAATCTGTTTATTAAGTCAATGTTCACAAGGTTGTTTAATAAAATACGAGAGTCTCCTATGTGTTTGACTGGCACTGACACTACTGGGAGTAATAAATGAATGCAAATTGCCACGTTTTTTTCGAATTTTACTGAATGCAAAAACGAATATTCAGGTCGAAGTATCTGTGAAGCATATGGAAATAAAAATCTGCTTGCAAATCGTTACGCGGCGCTTGGAATTCCCATTTCGACTTTCTCGTTTAACTCGAGTTCTTTCAATTTCTTAAAGAGGATCGGGGCGGTTCTAAACTTAATGAGGAGATTGTCGACTCCCACATTTGGATAAATTAATGTAGAACTATTCATTCCATGTAATCCTACAGACGTATGGATCTACAGGGATCAGTTCACTTGCAGGATAACTAATGAGAATGTATAGTTTCAAACAGTGCCTTAATATTTCGAGCCTTAATCACATACGTGTGGGTTAATGAGAAAGACAAATGCTTAAGGAAAGAGCAAAAACAATTCCTATTAAAGGTTCAGCGAACGTTCACAACTTAATCATTCTCATGATATCGAGACTGAAATTCCAGCAAGATTGATTAAATCGTAGTGAACATCCTCAACTGATTAACTTGAGCATTCGTCAGTAAGTTTAAACTCCTCGGATTGAGGTTGACACAAAGTGACATTGAAAGGGGAATGTAGTTTTGTCTCCAACGAAGCTTTTAACGATCCTATCTAGTTCGAGTTGAATTGTCGCTGTTATGTCTATTTAAAAATGGAAGTAATCTGCAACATAAACGAATTATTTTAACGTGCGTATTAGTTGAGTGGTTCTTTAATGACACACGCCAATGTTGTAACTCGTTCAAAGGATTCTTGAAGCCATATTCATCTCAAGTGTCCAAAATAGACCAAACTTTAAGAAACTTCTAAACGGAAGTCTTAAGAAATCCCAAACTTGATTAGAAGAATGTAACCTCTCTCGTTGAAGACACTTTATTCCTTTATAAGCCTGCAACTAATTATTAGACTACCAAATTACACGCCGAATGAAACGTCTGAATCAATTGAATGTGTTTCCTATGACTCTTTAGGACTGTTCAGTCTTTACAAATCAAGAGATTCACATATCCTTGTAAGTCTTATACAGATTGGCATTAAGATTATTGGAAGATACAATCTACCTGTTCATTGAGCTATAATTAGCATCCTTAATGCTTAACCTACCAACAAAAACCATTACCAACTGGTTGTAGATGATACCGGAGGAACGGGAGCAACTTAAGGCTGAAAATGAATCTGTTTCTTAAGGCAATGTTCACCAGGTTCTTTAATGAATTATTCGTATATGAGAGTCTCCTGCGTGTTTGACTGACACTCACACTTCCGTGAGTAATTAATGAATGGAAATGGACACATTTTTATCGCATTTTACTCAATGCAAAAAAGAACTTTCCTGTGGAAATATCTGTGAAAAGTTTGGAAAAAAAATCTTAAAGTAAATCGTTCAGCGGCGCTTGGAATTCCCATTTCGACTTTCCCGTGCAACTGGAGTTCTTTCATATTCTAAAACAAGAATGGGACCGTTCTGAACTTCATGAGGAGATTGTCCACTTCCACAGAACGGTTAATGAAGCTGGAACTATTCTACAGACGTATGGATCCACAGGAATCAGTTCACTTGTACGATAACTAATGAGTATGTGTAGTTTCAAGGAGAGCGTTAATATTTCGAGCCTTAAGCACAAATGTGTGTGGGTAAATGAGAAAGACAAATGCTTAAGAAGAAGTCATATTAAATCTTCAGGGAACATTCACAACTTAATCTCATGATATCGATACTCAATTTCCTGGAAAGTGAACCTACCTCAACTGATTGACTTAAGCATTTGTCCGTAAGTTTTAATTCCACAGATTGAGAGACAACGTGACATTCAAAGGTGAATGTAGTCTAATCCCCAGAGAGCCTCGTAACGATTTTCTCCAGTTCCAGTTGAATTGTCGCTGTATAGAACCCAATTATTTTAACGTGCGTATTAGTTTAGTGGTGCTTTAATGACACACAACAACGGAATATGTTGCACCCTCCATTCAATCCATATCCATCTCAAGTGTCCAAAGTAGACCAAACTTTAAGCAACTTCTAAACGGAAGTCTTAAGAAATCAATAACTTCATAAGAAGATGGATAATGCTCTCATATAAGACATTTTATTCCTTTATAAGCCTGCAACTAATTATTAGACTACCGAACACGTCTATTGAGACGTCTGAATCAATAGAATGTGTTTCCTTTGACTCTGGAGGACTGTTCAGTCTTTACAAATCAACAGATTTAGTTTCCTTATATCCATTTTGTGTAATTCGATCTCACTTCTCAACACATGAACGGTTTATTATCAACTGCAACAAACCATTCATTCAGCAGGAATACAGATAAGCTGAACTATAGCAAATGTGAGAGAAAAGAGAATGGTCGACGCGCTTTAAGGAAACGAATACTGATAAGAACTCCCTGTTCCACATTAAGTCCCAGGTCTTCTGACCCGCTTTGGAAGTCCACAAGAAAACTCTCGTGTCCAAAAATCATTAGAAGAAGTTCAAGATTCAAGTTATAAACTTCGGAATAAGCTTGATAGGTCACGCAAGTCGATCAGTGAATCCGATTACACTCGTTACACTTTATTACATAATTGTAGTATTCGTAATCTTAGGCCAACAAAGTGCTGTGGACATTAATACTTGCTTAAAAGGATAAATAAACTTACTGCAATTATGACAACTTAAGTGTGTGTCATAATGTCTGTAGACTCGTTTTTATATCTGTTTAAAAGAAACTGACACATAATTAGTTTAAGGAGTTCATATCAAAAATCACCATCGACAAGTAAGAGCATCTACAGATTTTAGGAAATTATAATGTGCGTAAAATACTTCAAGTGGAACTGATAAATTACATTTTTGTCTGCCTGAGTAAGTCAGCTTGATATTTCGTTAGATGAAGAATGTGAAGTTCAGGAAACATTTCTGCCCACCAAACTTTCAGATGTCAAGTCTTTAAGATTATTAGAGTTTCAACGAGCGGTTGAATAGTACAAAGCTACCAGGGATCTGTACCGAGAAACGAAGAGCCTTTGAATACGAATGAAGGTTCCTCACAAGAAGTACAATAGATTCAACTAATAATCTTCATAAGAACTCTAGTAAGGGATTTCCGTGTTTCAATTGTGGGGAGCTGCAGCAATCTCCCGTTACGCTTTGCAAATGCACGAATAAACGCATCTGCCTACAGAAAGGAAGAACCTTCGGCTCTAAAATTTTAAACTTCTAAGCTTCCAGTTAGACGCAAATTAGTTCCCGTAGAATATTCTGTACATGAATGCATAAATTCATTCAGTGGGTAAACTCGGTGTACTTCCCATTTCCTTGAAATCGAGATAAGATTTAAAGGAACTGGCAGTTCAGTATGTTGATTGTGAGCAAACAGATGAGTGTGTATATGCCGTGAGAAAGGATATCTTGAGATTCCCAATAAACCCGTGTGGGTTCCGCGTCTTTTTTCTTAATGCATATTAACTTAACTTCATTGCTGATTACCACGTGTGTGAATGTGGCTGGTGGAAATCATTTACATAAATAAACAGGTAAACCATAAGCAGCAAGTCACTTAACTTCTGCTTACCTTCGAGTTAACTCGTATTTAATTACTAAGCAAGATGATTGCAAAGTTCCTTCTAGTTGTCCTATGGGCCACCTTAAAAGTTTCATTCGGACTGAAGCTGGTTCCCGAAGAATCTTCGTCACAAGCAAAATGCGCGGTGATTCATCCCGATCCATCAATCAACATGACTTGGGTACACATTTTGTATTAATTAATTATATTTGGGAATATTTCAAGTGTTTGTGTTCCCAGCTGAGATCCGTGGACTTTTGGTACATTCACGCCATAAACAAGAACGACTTGTACGAAAGCCTCCACTACTTGATGACAGAAGAGGAATTCCAGAATCTAACTGAAGAACAAGTTAAGAATTCTTGTATAACGATGACGCGGATTGAGCCAGGAGTAGCGGTCAGGATGTACGGATTCAACAAAACATTCTTTGAGTTTGAAGCCTCTTTTCCAAAGTACAGGAAGGGTGTGATCGATTGGGCGGTATTGGAACCAGGTTCGTACAACAATTAAGTCATTAATTGTTATTAGTACTAACGCTTTTGGTGTTACAGCTGCTCACCATGCGGCAACGGATTACATCGTGTCCACAGACAACAAAACATACTTCATGGCAATAGAAATATTTGACGATGGGGGAAAAGGTTATTACGTGGCTAGTCCGTTCCCTGCAATCACCCCGGAGGAACGACAGAAGATTAATAAAGCTGTTGAGATTCACAACCTGGATGCGTTCTTCCCTTTGAATGTAAATTGCGAGAATGACGAATTCACAAAGAACATTAAGCTTACTTTGACGAAGACTTAAGACTTGTTGAAATGATAACTAAATTATTTTATACACCACAATAAACGTATTTATTCATAATAACGATAATAAGAGATGGTCTATGCATGATTATTTGATGAAGGAGATATTATTGTGTTATCGGAGCCGAGTTTGAAATGTGAAATGCACCTAGGGAATCTAAAGCATCAATTAATGAAGCTCCATATTCATAAAGGCTGGTTTCTTTTACTAACAGCTTTCTTAACTTTATTAACATTATTTATATCAGTACATTCTTCATAATATAACTTTATATTCTTGTTTAATTGGAATACAAGTGTACCTGGAAGCGTCCTGAATTGTTTGTGCGCAGTAAAGCATTCATACTTAATCTCAAGAGGATGAGAAGGAACGACTGGAAGTTCACATTGATTTAATTCCTGTACATGTGTAAATTATGTTAATAATATTTTACTTCCTTGTAGAAGGGACTTTTGTTCACATAGCATCTGTACAGGTTAATCAAATGTATCTATATTAATCACACATAAGAATACAAAGGCAACCGAGTATCAAATTCAGATTTGACCCTCGTTTTCAAATCCACTTGACCTAATCTCTCCCCCCATTTATTCTTCCACTATAATTTTATTAATTGAGGCCTTCTAAAAATTTACTGAATAACCGCTATCACTTAAGCTCATAAAATCACAACGGAATTTTAAATGATAAACGGCATGCTTAATGTAATTTACAACCTGGTTCACAACTTAAATGTTTACTGTGAACAATGTATAATTTTGAAATTACCCAACGATTAAAGTTTGGTTTATAATAAATAAAAGGGATAAATATCTCCATAAATTATTCACGCACAAATATCTACAATTCAAGTTGGAAAATTGCTCGTTCAGGTTAATGAATGATCGAAGACACTAAAGGTTTCCAGAAATCTATGAATCAATAAAATAAGTAGAAATTTCATACAACAAAACATACTGTAATTAGTTGGGATTTAATTACTAAACAATATCGTTTAATATTTGATCTTGATTTTAAACGTTTATTAAAATACTACAACGTATTATTTAGAGTCAATTAGATATATAAAGTACACGCCTACTTAATACCAAATGCGTAATTCGAAGCCACATAGACAACCGGATGACAAACTCGGTAATCTTCAGTAATTAGAATGGATTTATTTGATTATTAAGCAGTTATTTACAACACACGAAGCCAGAAACACTTTTCTTCTTCTAGAACTTCGTATAACGCACTTTATAAGCTTAAAGCTATTTTTAAATCATACATTCTAATACGATGGCATCTCAAGAGATGTGGAATGCAATGCGGCTGGCCGGTATCATGGCAAATTACGCATCTGCTTGCCCCGTTAGTGTCCATCCATCGAAATCTTTAGTTAACTCTCAAACACGCGTACAAATCCTGCATCGCAAGTTTTGTTACTACAGTTTAATAACTCTGTGTGCAATCTCCACAATAAATATTGTATCTCCAGTGATACTTGGAGTGTCGCTTATTAATACCAGCAGAGAGTTTATAATGAGCTTAATCTGCTTATTAGTTAGTTCTCTTACTATTCTACCATCTTGGCTGTTCACCAAACATCCCAAGAGAATTGCTCGGACGCTAAATAATCTGGGATCATTGAAGCGTTATTTATCTGGTACACTTAATTACCTCATAAGATCATTTAACATTTAATTATTAACTAATTTATTAATTAACTATCATAGCCATAACATGATTTATTTATCTGCAGGACTAATTGGAGATAACAAACACAAGGACCTATCCAAGTCATCGAATGTCCTTATAGAAGTGGGAATGAAGTTAATAATAATTTGGTACGAAGTCCAGACACCAATTATGGGACTATTAAGTGTGTACAGGAATGTGGATCCTCTCCACTTAATTCTACGCCAAGCAACTGCACTACTATCTCCTCCTATTCTATTTAATTCCAGAATATTTCCGTTACTAAACAAAGCAGTACGGGTTTTGTTTCAGTTAGTAGCGACTAGTGAAGTTAGTTCGTTAATATTGTACTTTTACGGTGGTTTGATTGTAATGTTAACTCTAAATCACAGTTTAAGAAAAATGCTGACTACTGCGGCATCCACGAAAGGTCCAAGAATAAGGATATTAATTGCCAAGAAATATTTAAGAATGTTCCAGTACTTCAGAATATATTTCAGTATGATTGAGAATCTGTATTTGACACAAATTAATGTCTTAATATTCGGGGGATCCGCGTTGGTCGTCGTGTGCAACTACAGAACAATCAGACCCAGTGTGGTTGACCTCCTCCACGCTGCGAATCCTTTGATATCGATTACTTTAGTATTTCTATTTATAACTATGTTTCCTCTTGCCGCGTATTTGTACGAAGGGTCTCGGTTGTTTAAGCGAACTTTAATGTCCCAATCTAAAACCAGATATGAGAAAGTAGCTTATAAATCTCTCCGGCTTTTTGGACTTCGGTCTTCTTTGTTTATGGTAACTTATTCAGTACGAACAAAAACTGTCGAGTATCAAATGTACTGGACTATGAATCTTTTAATTTCCTTTTAAATCTGTATGGACACACATCTTTAACGTAGTGAGCTTATAGGTTATCTTTAAATGATGAATACTGTAGCCACCATAATACTTTGGTCGTTTAATAAATTGTTTCTTCGTAAAGACTTGTTTGCAAAGCATTTATTTCGATACATTACGTATGCTTAATTACTTTTCTAACAAAGTTCATGCATTTCGGCTTACATCAGGTGTGAATAGGCGATGGCACAATCTCTTTAAACGCTTTGGATAACACTCACCAAATTCATAATGTTAACACACATGAACAATAAGTAAATCCAGTGTGAATACCTTTGGAGGTAGTTTCTCTAATATCTCTGCTGAACAGCTGTAAACAGGAGAGAAAAATGGTGTGGTTTTACGTGGAGTAGTTAAGAAACCTGTTGGTTTAATGTCAAAGATTTAATCTCATGATGATGTAGGAATATATCGTGTAGCTTGCTAGAGAAGTGAATATATCAACAGTTCCTCTGGGGACATTGTTTTCTCCGTTCCAACAACATTACAACCTTTACTTTAATTGCGGTTAATGAAACAAAGTACAAAATTGGTTTGCCACGGTTCAATTCCAAACAGCGCGAAGAGTCCGAGGGAACAGGCTGTGCAGTCTAATGCTGAATTGGGGCAGTAGGTGGTGGCGTTGCCCAGGTGTGCTTGGAAGTACCTTATGTCCTCAAAGTTTACGGAATATCCGATATCACTTAAACTCATAAAACCACAAACGATTGTTAAACAGTAAACGGTATGCTTAATGTAATTTACAATCTGGTTCAGGGCATTAACGTTGGCCGTGAACAATGTATAATTTAAGTTTGAAATTACCCAACGATTAAAGTTTCGTTGATAATAAATAAAAGGGATTATTATTCATGCACAAATATCTACAATACAAGTTGGAAAAGGTTGCACGTTCACGTTAATGAACAAAGACACTAAACGTTTTGAGAAGTCTATAGATCCATAAAATATGTAGTTTTATGCTGCAAAACTCACATTAATTAGTTAGGATTTTATTAACTACACAGTATCGTTTAATAATTGATCCACCTTGATATTAAACGTTCATTGAACAAGTTAAGTACTACAGCGTAATATTTAGAGCCAATTAGAAACATAAAATACACGCCTACTTAATACCAAATCCGTAATTCAACCGGATGACGAACATTTACTCGGTAATCGTCAGCAATTAGGATGAATTTATTTGATTATCCTGCACTTGTTTACAACAAACGAAGCCAGAAACGGTTTACTTCTTTCTAAAACATAAACACACTTGACACACAACACACACACACTTTCACACTTTATAAGCTTAAAGCTTATTTTAAATCACACTTTCGAATACGATGGCATCCCAAGAGATGTGGAATGCAATACAGCTGGCTGGTTTCATGGCAAATTACCTATCAGCCTGTTCCGTTAGTGTCCATCCGTCTAAATCTTTAGTTACCTCTCAGACACGAATACAAATCCTGCATCGCAAGCTTTGTTACTACAGTTTAATAACTCTGTGTGCAGTCTCCACATTAAATATAACATCTCCAGTCATCCTTGGAGTGTCGCTTATCAATACCAGTAGAGAGTTTGTCATGAGCTTAATTTGCTTATTAGTTAGTTCCTTAACTATTCTACCATCTTGGCTGTTCACCAAACATCCCACGAGACTTGCTCGGACGTTAAATAATCTGAGTTCATTAAAACGTTCTTTATCTGGTACACTTAATTACATAAGATCAGTTAACATTTAATTATTAACTAATTTATTAATTATTAACTGTATATTTAATTACAAATCTGCAGGACTCATTGGAGATAACAAACACCAGGCGCTATCCAAGTCATCAAATGTCCTTATAGAAGTGGGAATGAAGTTAATAATAATCTTTTACGAAGTCCTGACACCAATTATGGGACTATTAAGTGTGTACAGGAATGTGGATCCTCTCCACTTAATTCTACGCCAAGCAACTGCACTACTATCTCCTCCTATTCTATTTAATTCCAGAATATTTCCGTTACTAAACAAAGCAGTACGGGTTTTGTTTCAGTTAGTAGCGACTAGTGAAATTAGTTCCCTATTAATTTACTTTTACGGTAGTTTAATTGCAATACTAACGGTGAATCACAGTTTAAGTAAAATGCTGACCACTGCGGCATCCACGAAAGGCCCAAGAATTAGGATATTAATTGCCAAGAAATACTTGAGGATGTTCCAGTACTTCCGAATATATTTCAATATGGTTGAGAATCTGTATTTGACACAAATTAATGTCTATATATTCGGGGGATCCGCGTTAGTCGTCGTGTGCAACTACAGAACAATCAGACCCAGTGTGGTTGACCTGCTCCACGCTGCTAATCCTTTGCTATCGATTAGTTTAGTATTTCTATTTATAACTATGTTTCCTCTTGCCGCGTATTTGTACGAAGGGTCTCGGTTGTTTAAGAGAACATTAATGTGCCAGTCTAAAAGTAGATATGAGAAGGTAGCGTATAAATCCCTCCGACCGTTTGGAATAAGATCTACTATGTTTATGGTTACTAATTCAGTAAGAACAAAAACTGTGGAGTATCAGATATACTGGACTATGAATCTTTTAATTTCCTTTTGAATTTCTATACGCATACATGTTTAACCTAGTGAGCTTATAGGTTATCTTTAAATAATAATTACTGCATAGACACAATAATACTTTGGATGTTAAATTGTTTCTTCATAAAGAAGTGTACACTCACTTATAGTAAACAGATTGAAAACATATTTCAAGAAGAAATACTTTAACATTGTCTAATTTGAAATGATCGGTTGGACCATTTTTGAAGGGAAACTTATGCGTTGGTTTCCATTCGTCTGATGTTTTTGAGGTATTCGTCATGTTCGCAATCAGAATTCAAAGGATAGAATGAATCTTCCGGGAACTTGTGGGCTGCGATGACTTTCTTGACCTTCATCAGTTCCTCTGGGGACATGGCTTTCTCCGTTCCAACGATGTAATAACCTTTAGTTCCATCGTCAAAGATGTCAATTGCCATGTAGTAAGTTTTGTTGTCCGTTAGAACCACGTAAGACGTTGCTAGATGGGTTGGAACTGCAAAGACAGTTATTAATATCATCGTTATTTTATATTTTAAGACGTTACCTTCCCCATGTGTAGCCCAATCCATCACTCCTTTCCTGTACTTGGGAAACGAAATTTCAAACTCATTAAGTTTCCTGTCCAGTCCATACAAACGCACTGATTGCTCTTGAGGAGACGTTCGAGTTCTCATTATGCAGGCCTTTTGCACTTCCTCGTCTGTAAGGTTCCCAAATTCCTCTGGAGTTGTGAACAAATAAAGAAGTTCATACCATTCTGCTCTGCTTGCGCCATGGAAGTACCAGAAGTCCACAGATTCAAACTGAAAGCCAAAGTAGACACAAAATACAACATAATCCCTTTATGGAATCATTGGTATACTCACCCAAGTTTTATTAAAGGATTGCTGGGGGGCCACCACTGCACAGGATTCCTCTCCAGAATCCCCAGGAGGTTGCAGTTTAAGTCCAAACGAAATGTCTAACAACAGAAGGGTCAGTTGAAGAATCAAACTTACTTTTAGAAGCATTTTTGAGACTTGAGATTTTATTTTAAGTTGAAATTAAGAGGATATGTTTAATTCTGATCGTTCCTGAAGCTCTCCATCGTTTTATATGAATCCGCAGGTGAACAAATTCCATTATGCGAATTCGAATCACGGAAGTTTGTTTAGCAAGGTGAGCGATAGTTCTTTATGCATTGTGGAATGCATTTGAGGAAACTCATTATTGTTCATGTTGCATAAATATCGTTGCAGCTAATAATTAAAAGCTTTCACATGTGATAAGATACCTCCCGGAAATATTTCAAGTCCAACTCCATAGGGTAAATATGTATCAATACATTTGGTATCGAATGCAACTCACCTGTATAATTAAATGGCATTCATATTGTCTTTATTTTTCACGGCGATGACTTTGATGATTAAAGTACAGGGAAATTCTTTACACGCTTTCCCATTCTTTTTAAAAACAAATTAAGTTCTGTCTAACTTGGACAATAGTCTATTTAGGCTTGAGAATAAAGTTTTATTTACACACAAAGCCAATTAGTTCTGCAGTTAGGGATCCATTTGTATCCCCTTTCCCAGTTCAGTGAGTCTTGTGATATACAGATGGTCGAATAAGTCAAAATTCCATCAAGAATTTAAGCAACGTCGTTTGCCTGATATGTTTGTAATTTAAAATCATTAGCTGCGCTTTGGCTTCTTTACGAAATCCAAATGCCGAATCTTTTTCTGAATTACTTTCTGCTTTATCTGTTACTAGACACATGCTGCATTAAGTTATTATTGGAGAAGTCAAACTTAAAGTGAAATGCACAACTGTTCAAACCGGATTAAATAAGTTTCAAGCTTACTTCCAGGGCTGCAAGTAAAACTCACATTTAATTCAAACTGGCTTTTTGAAGTTTAAACGTATATCAGTGTTGAGACAATGATATACTTAATTTGTTTTGGTGTGGGATGCATTCTCAGTGTATTCCTTGTTGACGACATGGCAGTGTCACATTACAAGGATGGTAAATATACGGACAGCTTAGTATTTTTATTTATAACTATGTTTTCTCTCGCCGCGTATTTGTACGAGGGGTCTCGGTTGTTTAAGCGAGCCTTAATGTCCCAGTCTAAAAGCAGATATGAGAAAGTAGCTTATAAATCTCTCCGGCCGTGTGGAATCAGATCAACTTTGTTTATGTTAACTAATTCCGTAAGAACAAAAACTGTCGAGTATCAGATACACTGGACTATGAATCTTTTAATTTCCTTTTGAATTCGTTAACATAACTTTCGTTGTTTAGATTAAGTCAAACACAAAAATTGTGTCTTCATGAAGACGAGTTTGAAACGTATTCGCCAAATTACACCTTTGTATTATTTGTCCGACATAAAGTTCATACATTTCGGATTTATTCAGTTGTAGACGTTAGCATAAATTCAAAACGTTCGGTATCTTGATCCCCACTGATTCAAATCAGTAATGTGCCCAATTGGGAACACATGACACTCTCCCAGCTCATTAACATACACACAATTCAGTACACGATTTTGCTAGGAGAATATGAAGCGTGGTATATAAACTTGTCCTGTGGAGCAGTTGCTTTATATTGCAATAGCCAAAAAAAGCCCGTCTCAAGACTGGACAAGTCCTAGAAGAAATTAATTCACTGGAAACTCTATAATTCGCAAGTACAGGTGATTATGAGAGATTGCGAAT
>JAQGAB010000788.1:0-21812 GCA_034696565.1 Isotomurus graminis | reverse complement strand
GGCTCTTGATGCCCGATCCGGGTAGAATAGAGTAGTGGAGTGGGGCTTTTGACGAGCTGATAATGTTGCTGGGGGTCGTCCCATGAGCGTCGTAAAGCCACCCCTCAGAGTCTCATTACGGAGCGTCAATTACCTCATTTCTTGAAGAGACTCTCTCTCTCTTTCTACTGTTTTGTGGTCGGACTGAATGACTCACCTGTGCACTTTCCTCTCAATCCGCCTGAGTGCTCACAGATTAAATTGAGGCTCCATTACATAATCAATGTAGCAATTACCCAAAGTGGACTGTTCACTCACTCTCTCGCTCCCTTCACTTTGCTCCTGGGCTGTGTGAGCATTAATCCAAATTGATCTTAATGCACCTCCAATTATCTTCTCATTAATGGGTCACATCGCACAACACACCGCACACAGCAGTTGGGTGTGCCTCGCCTTTCCGTCTTTGAATTGCAAGTGTAATCATGAAGAATGGATGGATCCGATTTCGGATTCCCCTAGGGCCACTTTTCTACCAGGGAGAGAGGAGCAGGCAAAGTGACCAAAAAAGCACATACACGATTCTGCATCGAGTGAGCTTTGAACGAATAAAGAACGGAGTAAAAGAAGAATAGCACAGTTAAGTGTGTAGGGGACCCAGCAAGTCCATCAATCATTTTTGGGGAGAGATGAGATGCCGTACGACGAGCCAGAGGCTCCTCGTCTGGCGAGTTGAGATGAGATTGAAAAGATCTTCAGTGAACCATTCGCATCGCTTTGGTAGGCAGAGAGAAATACAAGTTTAAGAGAAGGGTGTAGGTTGGTTGTCTAGGAAACGAGGCCTTGACATGTGACCTGTCACCCGCACACCCGTCTGTTTCCCATCGATTATTACTACTCTTGTCCGCTCTCCGCGTGTCTCATACCATTCTCACATGTAGGGAATGAATTGAATGAGATTTTGTGTTTGGATGTAATGATGCTGATGCTGATTGTTTGTGTTGTTGGTGTTGTTTGCAGGTAGCAAGCGGGGGTCTCGTACAGGGAGCTCTTACGAAGTTCCACCCTCGACGAACCATTCCCGACACTCGTCCTGGGTCCCTTCATCCCCTTACCCTTATGCCAGTAAGTGACATCCACCATTGAGGGTGGGTAGTGGGTGTGACTTTAAGCTTTTGAGTAAAGAAATGGAGGAAAAAGAGGGAGAGGAAAGTCAGAGTAGCACAAGATATTAATGAGTTGCAGATGAAGAGATCCGAAAATAGCTGTGGTTTCACTCTCGTGCCCTTTTTTGTGGCAGGAGAGAGATAGTGGTAGAAGAGTGGTGGCTGTGATCTGAGTCTTTTTGGGAAGATGAGAAGTGTCTCTAAGTAATGGATGGGACTGCGGAGATCTCATTCCGACAGGGTTAGTTTAACCCAACTCACATGTCCCGTCCGTGCAAAAAAATCCCTTGGCACTTCCAAAAATCCATTCCTTCCCTTTTTCTTCCCTTCAACATCCTGTCCTCCGTCAGTCTATTTCGTCCTGGACACAGTCAACAAAGATGAGATGCAGATGGGCTTCGTTTCTTCCAGTCAACTCCAGGAGCAGAACATCTATTCCACACCCAAAGCTACGCTCGTAGCGAAACATCAGACTTCCGAACATTCTACTACACGAACGAAGGAAGGATATGAAGCGCACGTGAGGCTGTCAGTCAAAAAGAGTCGAAGAGAAGGAAGTTTCGTTCTTCGAAGGCATTTCGCAGCGAAGAAGCCATTTAGGAGCTCGTTAATGCACTCTTCGTCATTTAGCAGGACATGTTTTGTCTCTCGCTCCTTCTTTTTGGCTCTCGACACTCACTCTGGTATTTATAAACGGATGGGATGCCAAACTACATGACTTATTTTTAAATCGAGCCAGAAAATGACTTTTCTCTCTACTCGTTCATTCGGTCGTCTAATGACAGTTTGATAACAGGGCATGAGAGTGGCTTCGTAAAGCATCAATCACGGCCACACGGCTCTTTTCCTCCAGCCTACCTGTAAATAAATGATGCTCTCAATGATGATCTCTACCACTACTCTCTTATTTACTCCTTGCACTTCTTGATGATGATGATGAGATTTAAGTTGTTGTTTTTGCTTTGTTTACAGGCGACGCAAGTAATGCCAGCATCGGGAGTGGGGAAGGAACAGGGGAGGAGGACGACGAAGGAGGCAAGAAGAACCAGAAGAAACGAGGAATCTTCCCCAAAGTGGCCACAAACATCCTCCGAGCGTGGCTCTTCCAGCATCTCACCGTAAGTTTGCCATTCCTGTTCCGAGCCATTAGGCTGGACAAAATGGACCCCATAAAACGATCACATCATCATCATCATATTGGTTCCCTAATGGACATTCGGGCTCCCAGAGATAAGTCGGGACAAACTACCGACGACACAAGAACGAGTAGTTCGGACATCGGGTACTAGACTAGGGAGACACAAACAGGACAGGATGAGTCGGCACGAATATCATTCCTACCCAAGAAACTTCCTTCCAAAGTTCTAAGCAAGGTCGAGGCTCATAACTCAGTTCCGCCGTCTCATCCCATGTCACTCAGTTAAATGATCTTGCAAAATCCATTCAAATGCTAAGCCTACTATGAAACTACCAAGAGAGAGAGACAGAGCGAGGGGTTTCCCTTCTAGTAATACAAGTGTACTGGGTGTTTCACCAAACTCACTGCGCCATGTGAGGGGGTGCATACCATTATTATGATTATTGTACTTTTCTTTCTTGTTGTCTGGAAAAAGAATTTACAAGTCAGCAAACTATCGCCTCGACAAGTTGTACACAAACATACAGAAATTATTTCGAGCTTCAATCTGGGGTGGAGTAGAGTTTCCCTTATACAATGCCAGGAATTCGATTCTTTTTAGTTCGTTTTTGTATCCCCGATTTGGGTATTTCAACTCCACTCCAATATTACATTAAATTCCTCTTCTTTCTTTGTAAAAAAATGAGAATGCGCTTTCTGACAACCAACAACCAGCCAACAACTGCTTTCATATAAAAGCAACTACAAGCATCCCTGCAATTGCCGCATTAAATCGTGAGGACGATGATTGAAGGAACATAAAATGTGTTTTATTGATGGTTATGTGAATTCACACACGTCAACTATCCGAGATATTCATTTGAATACATAATTTTTCCTAGCTTTCCTCCAATTTGAACTAAATGTATGCAAAAGACTTTATCCGACACTCCTGATGTGTATGCCTTTTTTCAAAATTGCATGTCTATTAAAAGTCATGAAAGACTGTATTAAGTTTACATATACAAGATTCATACACATCTCAATCTGTGTTCCGCATAATGGACTCAACAAGCACATATATTTATCATTTTTTGATTCACGAGGACACGACGATGATGACATGAGCTCATCAGATTATCATTATGTGGAAGACGTGTGGGCGTAACTTTACTTCTAAACTCTATCTTTCTGGTCACCCTTCTCGGCATAACCACCACACAGATACTTCAACCATCTTAAATATTCCATTCCATAATGTTATCATCATTCCAGTTTCTTTCTACATAACAATAATGAATGAAAAGTAGGTGCATCATACATTCATTTAAGAAAAGAGACCATGCCCCATCCCATAGTACCAGACACAACACACAACTCTTTCTCTCTCACTCTCTATCCTTTTGGAAGAAAAAATAATTGCAAAACACCGACAGAGATTACCCAATTACTTTTTAAAAAAGAAAACTTCTCATCTCTTTCGTATCTAGCAAGTAATTTTAAAAGTCTTTCTTCAAAAGCAATAAATTTGTGTCTCTTGACACTTTCGGTTGCTTGAGAGAGAGAGAGAGAGCGAGAGATGGTGAAGAAACACCCAGTACGAAAATACGAGAGACCTTCCTCGACTAGTAGAAGAGCCTTCTCATCTCTCACATAAGTTTATGGAGAGAGCCACTTGGGCCGATGAGACAGACACACTCTGAGATTAAAACTCCACCTGAGTCTCTCTCGCTCACTCTCCCACTCAATTCCGGAGAAAGCGAGGTGAAAGTGAAATTGCCTCTCCTGGTGCCCATAAATATCGCCACGACTGACAGCCCCCAAAACCACTCCTCCCTACTCTTAATGAAGCCCGGTGACGCGTGTCACTACGAGTCATGGCGTTCCCATGCCAACGCACCCGACTGGGGGCGTGTCGCCCAGTCTCATGTCACTCTCTCCCAATGATCACCAGCAGTAGTTCCTTTCTCCTTCTGTTTTATAGCGAATGAAAGCGAAATAATGTCTGGTGATGATGATGCGATGTATGAAAGTGGGTTGGGCGATCTCATGTGTGTGTGTATGCCGGTCTCTGACTGACAGACTTGCAGCGTTCGCATTTTACTGATGACAAAAGTTAATTGTTTGGCTCTTTTGTTTGATGATCTCCACAGCACCCGTACCCCTCAGAGGACCAGAAGAAGCAGCTTGCCCAAGACACAGGCCTCACCATCCTTCAAGTCAACAATTGGTGAGTCCGTTAAATTACTCCTACTCCGCTACTAATCATCTCCGTCTCTTCACTCCTATTAAGGAAGATAAGAAGATATGATGCTTCGTGTTGTACGAATTTTGTACACAAAAATGGGCACAAACATGTTTTTTGTTCCGAAGCCAAAAAAGCTGGTGGTGGCGGAGAAAAATAGGATGGAATTATGTCGGAGAAATGAAAGAATTCGTTCATTTTGAAGTTTTGAGTTAAGACACATCTTAAGGTCTTAGTGCATTTTGAAATCAATTTACAACATAAAAGTCCCTCTCCTTCCATTCTAACTTTAAAAGCAGCTTAAGAAGGAGGAGGAGGTTCTTTTTTATCCAAAGTTTTTCCATGTTCCTCGATGTTTTGACTCTCCTCCATCTCCATCCATCCTTGTTCTTCCTTCCATTTCAAAAGCATTCCAGTTTGAGTTTTACCGAAGATTGCACTCAGAAGTCAAGTAGAGTACGACGGCGAACATATAGGAGTCTTGGTCTGTCGTCTGTCCCATGACCCTATTCCATCCGGGTGATTTCCTCGGAGACTCTCTCTCTCCCTTCATATATGCTTTCCTCTCCATGCCATTTCGTCTTGTTCTTATTATGAGGTCTTAAGTCTGTCCCGGGTAGTTTGTCGAAGTATGAAGGAGGGTTCCTCCATTGCTTTTCGGGTAGTTTTGGTAGTTTGGCAGACTCCAAATAGCCATTAAGTTAATTGTGCCTTGACTGGTGATTAGGGACCAGGAGATGTCAATTAGACTGTATATGTTCGATGTTGTGGTTTGCGGCTTTGATTCATTTCATGCATGCCATGGCTATGCATCATGACTCATGTGGTTTCTTTGTCGCGAGCCGAGCTCCTTTTTTCATTATTTCATGAGCTCCACTTTTCATAAAGACACTTACACATGCATGCACGAGGTTGTCTTTTGGCCATCCGGTCTCTCGGCTCCTCTCCCACCTAACTTTGCATTTCAAAGACAGGCTCTTTAAATATTAAAAGAGTGAGAGAGCGGAGGGAGGGGGTGTCAGGTGTGGGCACACCCCCAGTGTCACGGGATTGAGTTGTGGGCTGTGGACAGGATCCCCGGAGTGGGGCTCGATGCCTCCGCAGGGAGATTGATTCATGGAGTCCATTAAAAGGGAGACGTGAAAAATGAGTCCTGTCAAAAGGGGAGCATTTCCTTCCTTCCTCCCTCTAATCACTTCCAAAACCCAGAGACTCTGTCTCTCCTTCCTTCCATTTCATCTTCTCCCTCACGTGACCTGCCTCCCCACGACCTTCTTAGCCACCCCCACACCCAACACCACACCCTGCGTCTAATCATTAAAAAGCTCCCCATTCATTACCACTCCCGCATCCATTTTTCCTCTTCTCTCTCTCTTTCTGTCGTTTTCAATCAGACTGATACAATCTTACTCAACATTCATGGGTGTTTTCAGACAAAAAAGAGCTGGCTAAGCATTTTAGGGATTGCTGTATGTAAAAGAATGACAAGTAGTTGAGAAAAAGGAATGACAAGAAATAGAATGGATATGGATATGGAATCTCAGTTAACTGATAAGGTTTAGGGTGTTTCGCTCATTCCAAGTCAACATTGTCAAATGTGTCAAGTTGTTTGACTCGTGTGCAAATGTTCCATGGTACAAGCCAACTACAAGCAAACTTGGTAAAAACGACTTTAGTAATTAATTCACAAATAAAGCTTGGCAAGTTTTACACTTTTGAGGCTTCATCGAGCAACTCTAGGAAAGCTCATTTCGGTCGTTTAGGGACTCATCTGCTTCTTCGTGGAGCATGACAGTCGTAAAATAATTTACTCGGCAGGACGACTCGAGCAAGTGAAAACAAAGTCTCAAGAAAGTTTGAAGTGCCAAGAATCCAGAATGTCAAAGATTACAAGCAATTTAGATTTTTTCCTGAAGAGGGTTGAGTGAAAGTGTCAGTTTTGAAGGCTCTACAGACTGCTTGAAGCAGATATGTACACACACAACGAAACTATTTGCTTATCTTATTATTAGAATGACGTGGCATGATTTTTTCCATGAGTCCCGACTCCGACACAAACACACACTCGGTATCGACTGAATTTCAATTCACTTCACATTCTACATTTTTGCCTTGCAAGACTTGTTTCAAGGAATTCGCACAATCTCTCATGAGAGTTCTTTCTCCCAGCAGCAGTTGTACACTCTACCTTTTTATGCTATCATTAATTTGGCACATAAGCGTTGTTTAATTTGACGTGAAAAATGATTTCAGAATGCCATTTTGATAACACGACATAAATCCACGGATGCGTTTCAAGAGCAAGAGCCTCTCTCACATGCAAATGTCCAATTTAGATGAACAATTTACTTTTAATCAGCGTATTTCTCATTTCATCACATTCCTTCCCCAACTCGTTCATTTCGCAATGCAATCCTTTAACTCCCCGACTCGGCCTAAACCCAAATGAAATGTAATTTGACGTGGAAATATTGGCTGAAATGAAAAATTATTTTGCTTGTCATTTTGTTGGCATTGCAGTCGGGTTAGTTTTATAGAATGCATTTGCTCACAATGGAGAGAGAGTACGTGCAGGAGTAAGTTAACTGCGGTGTGCTTAGTAGAGAAAGCTGTGTAAGAATTCTTTCGTTTCACTGACGGAACTACAGAAGAAGGAGACTGTCGTAGTTAATGGAGCAATTATTTGACAATAAATTGCACAACCATTTGTCACATGCGTCTGTTGTTTCTAATCCCCCATTCGTATAATTCTGTTTCTCGCAGGTTCATCAATGCAAGGCGGAGGATTGTGCAGCCATTAATTGATCAGTCTAACCGGGCAGGGGCAAGTGGTAAGTTTCTCCGTGCAGGAGGAAGTAATAGTGGAGGAGAAATGTTGGTGATTGTGACACAGGTGCGGGTGATGGCTTTATTATTCGTGTATCTCCCGTGACCTGCCACCAAGTGGGGTCACATCCATTGAGAGACAAAATAATAATTTTCTTTCGCCATCTCGTGCAGCTGTGTCCTTCACGACGGCTCCCTCCCCCATTATTATACTCGGTGTGGGAGAGAGACTTAAAATCTCGCAGTATTTTCTGAGTCGATATCCTTCTGCTAAAGAAGCTCTTATCTAATGTCAGTGTTTCCTGGTGGGGGGTGTCCAGGTGGGGCTTACGGACCCGAGGCAGGCATGGGCTACATGATGGACGGACAGCAAATGGTGCACCGACCGCCGGACGGAGCCTTCCACAACGAGGCGTACCACTACCCTCCGCAGTATTACGGGCACCTGTAGCCGCTCCAATCTACCTCCTCCTCATCCTCCTCCACATCATCCTCCAATATGTCAAGCAATCAGTCTTCGTGTGTGTCAAATTGTGTACATTCTACGTAAATTAAAACATACAAGTATAACGTACGTCTGTCTCTCTGCTTCTCAAACGATGTGACTTCTGCAGCTATACGTATAAAACAAAGAACAGTAAAGTGTCAGGAATGAACTCAATATATAAACTACTTCAGTAAACTACAAGTCTCCGCCACACGTCAGCTCTTTATTTGCCACAGGGTATTCTTTCGATTCCAATCCCCACACGAAAAACTCAATAAACAAAACTCCACGTCAACTGTGTTGTTGAAAAAGACGTTAATACAGAAGGTGTGTGTGAAGTGTGAGAAGTGTCAAGGCGAAATAATAAACCATTTACGAGTCCCTGTACAGTTAAATAAGTGACGACCACGACGATTTTAAGAGAAAAGAAGAAGGAAGGTGCGACCCAAGGAATTCTTCTCCACCTAATTAAGTTATTCTTACTACTCTTAATCATTTACTACAAGCCAATGATGAATTCCTAATAAAGAAAGAGACACGTCGAAACAGAATCAATCAATACACGTCTGTACTGTTACGTGTTAAGTCTCCATTTCTTGTATTCATTCTTATCACTTATTAAGCATGCCGGAGAAAGGAGAGCCTTGGAGATCCTTATCGCAGAGAGAGAGAAAGCTTAGAGCGTTGCATGTCTCTTAAGCTTAAGTTTCAGTGGGGGAAGTGTGCGATTGTTGTTGGGGTGAAAGCTTCAGTTGCAGACAAGGGAGAGAGCACTCGAGGAACCAAGTGATCTCCTCGACTCTCTCAAGAGTTTGTTTGTGAAGTGTTTGTCCGCTGTTTTTGACAAGTCTCATTATTCGCCACACAAGGTGCACTTGTACTCGCACCCTCTTTCACCAACCAGGCATTCCTTGTACAGTTGTGCACCCTTTCTTTCACCGGCCTCGCGAATCGGGTGAGCTATGGCAGTGTGAAGGTATGGATGGGGTGGTCATAATGATAGGGGTGCAAGTGACGGGGCGGACTCACGGGCCATGATTAAATGTCTTTGATTGGAGTCATCCAGATGGTCCGTCATTAGCAAGACCCAACCCCACTTTCAATTATTTTTCCCATTTCCTCTCCACGACAGCCCTCTAATTACACATTGGTCAAGAGAGAGATGCACCCACCTGCCTGTCACAAACTCACTCCATTACGGCTCCAACCATATCGATCTCCGGAAACTACCCGGCACTCTCTTTTTTCACGCACCACAACTTTCATAATATTTCATTGTCATCTCACATAGCAGCATTGTTGACAGCCAAAACGTCCAATTTCCTCCGATTGTTGAAAAGTGAACAATTAGCTCGCATGCAAGCAACTAGCCACCATATAAGCTTTCTTCCACAGGACCAAATGACATGGCACGTTGCGTGTCTCTGTACCTCTCCTCTCTGCCTTACTACCTCCAATTAGCCTCTGTGGCTCTAATGTCAACCCACCCTACACACAGAAAGCCCAATTAGCTCAAGGAAACTCGTTATTTACTTAACAATCAGCCCATTACTTATTATTATTATTATCAGTTCAACCAAATACGTCAGCAGCTACACAGACACACACTCACACAATGAGCCTTGTTCTACAAATGATAACTAGGAGCACAACCACTACTTATTATTAAAAGACGGTTCTCAAGAAATTCCAAGAAGAAGAAAGCGTGTGGAGAGTTGTCGAAGGGAGTCTCAAGATGCCCCAGGAGAAAGCGAGATCACAACCGCAGCCGTGCTTTCCTCCGTCTGGCTTTTATTGCAGCATTAACGACCTCATGAAGACTCTCATCATCATTGCCATATTATTGGAATGGCAAGGTCGTCCCCTCTCCTCCATGCGCCGGCTGCGAACGATGAACAATCAGACCTCATAACTCATCGTGAATTGACATCGCAGCATCAGCCCATACGGAACCCTCTCTTCACTTCTCTACACTCTACACACACTATACACAATGTTCGCAACGATGTTCAAACTGCTTTTTGTCCTGGCCGAGCGTGCTGCTCAAGATGAGATTGCATTTCGTCTAATTGGAGGTGTTGAGAGAGGCTGTCACTGAGCCGTCCCGAAACTGCCGAGTCACCACTTCCCCTGTCATTACGACAAGACACCATCACAAAGGAACACTCCCCCTCTCCACACTGACGACGAGGTCACTTCCAGCTCTCCGAAAAACATCGTCTCATCATGGCCAGAGGAGCCTTTGTATGCCTTTATGCTCCATTGTCTCCCCGTGAAACAATGACACAATAATCCATCTCAAACTCTCAATGCTTCATAATACATAATATATGCAGCCCCACTCGCTCCACGCACAAGCACAGCAAAATCCTCCGCAAGGACTTCGTCCATTTTTTGTACTCCTCAAGAGAGAGGACCTCTGCAAGAAGAAATGAAGACAACAGTCCTTACAGCAACCCTCGGCCTTCTCCTCCTTTCCTTTACTATTGTTCATGTAAGTCCGGAGAAAGGCATAGATTACTCTTAAGTGGTGGGGGTGTGGTTGACACTGACACATTGACAGGCAAGGGAAGAATACAAGCCATGGGAATGGGAAGCCATGGCCAGAGCTGCGTGGAAAGCGATGCAGAAGAAATGGAGCCACGGAGGAAGTTATCGTCGTCCATCCTCAGTTTCATCTTCCGAGTCTTCGGAAGAGATGAGTTCTTCTGAAGAGGATAACAACTCGAAGGAACATCGCAAACATCATGGAACACACAGCAGTAGCAGCAAAAGAAGCCACAACAAACACAGACGACATTGAATCTAACAACTGGGAGGAATGGAATCCCTAATTGTTTATGATGATCATCTCACTACATTCCATAACCGTTTGAGACTTGTAATTTGTTTCTTAATGAGAGTCACGTCGCACGCATTCCATTCTTTTACGAGACTTTCTTCTCTTTGCATCAGAAGTGCATCTCTTTCACTCGATTTAGTGGAAAAGGAGTTTACACAAACACAAAGTACTTTTGACATCTCTTCAAGTAGAGAAGAAGGTGTTTTAACTTCTCTGGAGGAATTGCAGTTCAGCAGAATATAAGACGGCGGAGGGGGAGCAGATTCCATTGCACAGGGATGACATACACTCGAACTACAACCCGACTTCTCCATCCTCATTTCTATTCATTCGCATAATCGTATCATTCGCATTCAATAATCATTTTGACAAGACGAGTACTTTTGAGACAGACACATACACAACTACACAAGCTTTTCATCGGATTCCTGTTTGTCTTCAAAACACATTCTTCCCATTACTTTATAGGCTTTTGTGTCTCACTTCTCCACATAACTTGTAAATCATTGTCAGTCTGTATCATTTTTAGCCATCGAAGGAACCACTCTTCTACACAAAGTCCTTCATCTGCTCCTGTCTCTTTCTTATTCTTCTATTATTAAGAAACTGACTGGATTTTCACACGAGAGAGAGCAGAGAGTCTATTTCCCGAGACCACAAATTGCACGGAAATGTACTCCTCACACACACACCTTTCCAATGAAACTCTATACACACTCCATTGCCCTTCGCATTGCCATTTTTACGACTATTACTGCATTCAGTCGATAAGGGCAATTGAGTAAAATAACGCATTCAATTTCTCGTCTAGTCAGCACCCCCATAACAATATTAAGGTCGCATTACATTGTTACACACTTCTGAAGGATACTGGATACGCACGTTCAAGGAAATGCACGAGTAGAGCTACAAATTGCACCGAAAAAATGGCGAAATGGCGAGACATGCTGTACACATGAATGAAAGGACCCTTGATGGGCCTTGTGTGTGTGTAGCATTCAATTTGGAAAGCTCATTCATCATTGTGCCCCGATCATTTCGAGCCTCTCCTCTCTGTCCTGTCAAACGCATTCCTTCCATCAACTCCAACAACTTTCTTTCTTGCATCTTTCACCCAAATCCTTCATCATTCACTTCACCTTTCACTCCTCAAGTCTTTTAGACTTTTAGACGTATGAAGACAAGAGAGTGTATATATAGTTCCGAGCAGCAAGTCCCGTTGTTCCCGAATGACAGCATCTTGACACACCAACGATACACCGACCAGCTTGGCTGACTGACGAATGTAGACCGACAATCTTTCACTCTCCCGATCCATTTGACACGTCTCTCTTCACGTCACGTCACCCGTCACCCACAAAATGAACTGCAACCCGCTCTCACGTTACCAAACAAACTTTGGTGGTGGTGACCTTTTCATCGACACTCACTCTTTGTAGTATACTCTCTTCTTGTCTACCTCTGGGGTAATTGGACATCGCGGAAAGAGCCGATCGCGTCGTGTTGTATCCGGAAGCTCATCGCACATTCATTCATCTCATTCAACGTGACGAGATGATCGTGAGACTCGATCAGTTCGAATCTCTCCTGTCAAAAACACTCTTGACTGAGCCGCAATGCACTTTCTTTCTTCCTCCTTGCATCCAATTTCACCCATCACTCAACTTCCTGTACACAATGGACCCTTCAGTGTCACTACTACACACATACACCTTCCTTTCGCCCCATGGTGTGTCTACTATAGAGTGTATTATGTGTGTGCGAAACCTTGCCAAATGCCACGCGACACAAGGACACACTCAGAGACCCATTACCATTACGACTTTCTCTACTTTCTTTTACGACGCATTTCACCCCCAAATCCCCCAATTTCCTCGAGTCTTTAATGCAATTTTACGACACATCAAAGTCACCAAAGTGCTTGTTGTGTGTTTCATGCGTCCCATCGTGTGTAGGGCGACAAAATGATGGTGATGAGATGATACTCCCTGCACATCACACCCGACACCCGAGTCTCTCAAATTTTATTTTATCCCAGCTCATTCATCTGTGTTAAAGTGGAAATGCAATGCAGCGAGAAGAGCAAACGATCGTTATGACTTTATAATGAGCGTCATATTCTTCATCATGATCATCATCAAAAATCTAACAGCAGCAGTTCATAGCGCTCCGGAGGAGTCTTTTCGCCTTATTCCAGTACAACTCAAACTTTTGACCAATTTCACTCCTTCGTCGTTCTCTAAACTCTTTCAGTGCACCCATGAGTGAGTTTTAAAAATAACGAGACCAAGTGTGAAACATCCGCATCCTGAGTGTAATACAAAAAGTCCTGGAGAACGACTGGGAGTCTGTTTTTGCAGGCTCATTGCACGGTAACGATCTCCCCAGAAGAAGAATCAACCCTCTCGACTTCTTGGCTACCCTTTCTTATTACTCTTTTACTTAAGAAGCTTGTCTACTGTTGTTAGAAAACCACCGGGAAGAAATCTCTCTCACCCCCACATGACTCGGTCATCAGGGCAGACACTTAAAGAGAGACTTTCCATCAATCGAACAAATGACTATAATTCAGAGTGCAATTCCACTCCTCCCACTCCCATTCACCGATCCATTAAAAAGTCTTTCCTTCCCTTTGTCTCACACGATTTCACGGATCATCATCGTTCACACACATTTTTATAAGGGAAATGAATCCATTTAAGCTCCCGTGCACATCCGCAGCAGTTGAGTAATACAAAATACATGTTTTGTAATTCTGTTCCTCTGTCCTTTATCCTATTACGGGGGAAGCTGCGTTCAGAAACAAACAAGTTATTTTAGGAAGGATGGAGAATCCTAACATTCATTGCACTTCCTTGTCATTCAATTCATTAAGGCAAATGGCTATGAACGCATAATGACATTATTGACTTTGCAAAGGGAAAGACTGCCTATGTGTGTCTATTGTTTCACCAGTAATCGATATTTTTGTCCTTCCACAATCTACGGGGATATGTGCGTCACGTATTTCACATAATGTACAAACCAGTAGTTGGTTGCATGCACCAGGTCCTATAATATGAATTGTTTGATTATGTTCCTCTGTGGCCTTATAGGCTCTTCTGTGCTACTCAAAGCTCTCTCATGCAATTTCAATTGTTTTAGCTCACCACACTTTTACCGAAGAGAGTTTATGTGTGTGTGCAGGAGCAATAATTGTACAGGGTTTTAATATTTCATGATTTTTGACAATTGACAATGGCAAGTGTGTGTGTGTAAGGGTAGTTGGTGTATTTCGATTGCTAGAGGGGCTTAGATTGCAATATTGAAACGGAATTAACTTAGCCAGCATTCGAAAAGTATGATTGACTGGAGAGAATGAAATAATAAAAGGAAAGACAGAGGAAGACTATAAATTAATCATTGTAAATGAGTTATGTCCCCGATCCCAATCTGAACATTCTTACTTTACGACTACGCCAATTTTATTGACTTTGTTATTCCATCCCAAGTGGATGCCGAAAGTGTTAATTAAAGCGTTTTAATGTTATAATCATGTTTTCATAATGGGATTACGCTATACGCACATATTCATGGGAGCATCAAGCTTTGCATCCAAGGCACACGAGGGGCAAGGGATTAAAAGGATTAGCAATCCTTCCTTCCTTTCCACATGATGATGCAGAGAGATGGAAAAGGCAGAAGATGAAATGAATACCCCAACTGCCCCAACAGACGTGAAGCAGATATAAAATGAGTCTCACATCAAACTAAATTCACCATGCATCTCTCACGAGTTTCTGAATACTGAATACTTACCGATGAATGGACAGCCACACAGTTTGTTGCATGTGATAAAGAGACTACCCACCACTATTACCTACCAGGACCTACCTACCTAATTTTTTCCCCTTTAATTGCTCCCATTTATGTAGCCATAAAAAACTTAAATAAAAATTCCTTTTGAATTAACGAAATAAATTGGTTGAGTTTGGCCACACTGCTGCACATTCCCATTTTCTGTGAAGAGTTGAAGAGGAATGTTGTACATGTCAGTTGTATGAATTCGTGGAGCGACGGATCCTGTGATGAGATTGTGATGCGGAGACCAAGTATCCTTGTATCATTACACTCTCTTAAAATTTTGTAAATTCCATTTCATTTCATCAGTAGAATGACCTGATGAAATGGTTAATTTTGGATGTAATCTTTGAGAGAGTGCAGATTAAGGACATTGTGCATTTAGTCGTTGGTCGAGTCGTAGCAGTTGGTACGTTGGTAGTGGTGTTATCAATCGAGTTTAGAGGTTTTAACATTTAACTTTGAGCTGAATACTTGATCACAGCCTGGGAAATCAATTATGTAACTCGGCTGAGGCATCCAGGGCTTAATTAGTGTCCACTGGTACCTTATTATAAATTCTGCTTATGCCCTGAGTCCTGATTAGAAAAAGTGGACGAGTATGAAAATGTAATTAATTAAATGTGAGACTGGGGTCCATAAGTGAGAAGAGAAATGCGATATGCCAATGTTTTGCCGTATTGCAAGTACCGTGCATCAGCATCTCACATTGCCCATTGTTAGTAACAGAGGGTACAATAATAAGCAGAAGTAGGGAAGAATATACTATAGGATAGGTACTCTCCGCTGCTTTCTAGCTTATGGCTGTTTTATGCACGCAAAGATTTAAGAAATTCGATGACAATTAAGGACGTGCATCTAGTTTTGAAACTTGATGGATGAATTGCTATTAAGTAACGAAAGTATCTTGTGGCAAGGAGCATAGGACATTAAAGAGTTACCCACATCCGTGCGATTTATGACACTTACGGTTAACTTTATTTTCAATTTACTTGTGCAACAAAGAACTTTATTAAATCTTCACAGCTTCATTAAAATAGTGCTTTTCCTGATATTATAAGGATTACGAAGTTATCAAACGTCGTTTCTTCAAAACTAGAACTTTCGGTTCAGACTTGATAAGCAACGGAGGAACTCGTTTAAACTGGAAATCCAATCCAGTGTAACCTTCTTGTGAAAGAAGAATATCGTGAGAGTTGAAGTACATTAGTCGCTGTTCCACTTCTCCTGTTCCAACAAACAAATGACTGAATTGGCGTAACTCGCCGTCTCCTGTTTCTAAATTTTCCGTTTTGTTGTATTTCCAAGCAGGACAGAGTTCGATAAATCTGGAAATACAAAATGGAACACATTAACAACCTCTTCCACAAACAGTACAGTATGGTTCATCTTCACAACATAGTATTACGGTGAATACGTCGTGTCTACAAATAATATTGACATTACCTGGATACACCAGTTTGGGCGGAATATACATCGATATGCACGTTCACAGGCGTCGCCGGACAGTCTTCTAATTGATGCATTTTGTACAATGCACTACCACCAGGGTAGTTTTTGCTGGACACCACCAGTAAAGATGTAGAAACAGTAGCGTTGATGACGACTAGAGACAAAACACCGACAGCAACCAAAGCCCGGTAAAAGTTTTTTCCTCTTGCTTTCCAAATAACGTCTGCTCCAACTGCTGCAGCAATATTTAGAAGTGGAATGGCTGGAAAGATGAATCGCAGTTCCTTGTGAGGAAGGAATGAAAATAAAAAGACGAATCCTAACGCAGGTAGCATTACAACTCGAACTCGTCTGTTAAGCAAACATCCAATTGGAATCAAAAGTAGAGATGCTCCTAACGCTCGAGGAAGGGCGGAATAGAAATACCATAAAAATGGTTCTGTCTGTAAAGGTAGATAAATTGTTAGACAGCTTTCAACAGTTACGTCAATCTTTCTGTAGCGCACTCACGCCCCACCGATGACTTTGATTCGCGACAGTGTTAAACCACCACACTTCACCTTCTGGCCACACCCAGCGTCTCCAAAATAAAGAGTCTACTACGACGGTGAGAAGTATGCAGCCGACTCCAGCAGGAAAAGCATACTTAATGCTCCTTAAAACAGATTAAACATTTCAAGCTGCAGAAACAATGGAATTTAGTTTCAGTAGATAAGGTACAGCTATTGACTTACTTCCATATGGAAATTCGTTTGTAGACCAGCTCAATAAGCAAAATCAACCCAAACAACATCGCCAGTTCCGACCGGAATACAATAGTATCAAATGCAGAAAACAATATGAACATCTTGTGATTTCCTTCCATCCAATAGTGAATCGCCATAATTGCTGAAAAACATACAATTATTTATTAATTACAACACCTTCTACACACGCAAACTTAACTGATCTTGAGAAACAAACCTGCAGGAAGAGCAAACACATTCGGCAATGATCGTCCCATATAAAACATTATATGGAACTGCGACGCAGTAATCACAACCAACCAGATTCCCACGGAATGTCCAAAAACAGTACTTATGGTGCATCTTAGCCGAGTAAACGCTCTAATGATAAGCTCACTTATTGTCACACGAACTGAAATAAGACAAACAAACCACACGGAACAATTGAGCTAACCAATCTTAAAACTCTTAAATGCAAAAACACGTCTAATAATATACACCGTAATTCCACCAGTTTCTTACCAATTATTAGGGCTACAAACTTAGAAAAGTAGTATTGAGAGAGACCAACAACAGGCCCTGAAAGGACAGCGACCACGATGGGTCCAATAAACGTCCTCGGCACTACTCCAGGGAACTCCAGGTGGTCATACTGAAACCCCCAAACATTTCCATTAAACTCTTGCAACTTTTATGTAAAGGACGCAAAAGGAAATGTTGTATTTTGTACCTTGAGCAACTTGGTCCGATGGAAAAGCAGGTCATGTGTGGCTTGGAGGTTGAAACTCTCTTCGACCTTCGTGAACGGCGCGACGAGGATGTGGATGATGGCCACAAGGCGGAGGACCACTTCGGGCGCCCATTCCTCCTCCAGGTCCTTGAAGCGCACTTTCTTCGCTTCCTTCACCGACGACGCCACCATTAAATCGCCAATCTTCCACTAATTAAACATTTGTTTACAAAACATCCGGCGTCTCCGGTGTCACCTCATCTGTTTCCCACTCAAATTTCCCGCGAATTTTGCGGCACAGAATTTAGGTTTCCTCTTGTAAACAAAGAGCGAAGATAAACAACTGTCACACACAAAAGCACTCAAGTGGAATGAAAAACCGCCCCCGCATTTCCAGTCATTCAACTTTATTGCACTTATGTGTGTCGATAAGATCTCATCTTCTAAGTTCAAAAATTGGTTTAATTTAAATAATTATGTCCGGAATTAGTGCAGCAAGAAGAGGAGCCCTCATTGTTTTCGAAGGATGCGATAAGACTGGCAAATCAACACATTCGAAGGCGCTTTGCCAAGCGCTAGTGTCTCAGGGCACCCCTGCCCGACTTATCAATTTCCCAGGTAAGCAAGTGGTGGAACATTAGGACCATTATTTTTATATTTATTGGGTGTAATTAAATGAAATTACGGATTGGTTTTGCAGAACGAACAACAGAGATTGGGAAAATGATCAATTCATATTTGAAGTGCGAAACGGAATTGCCGGATGAAGCTATTCATTTGATGTTTTGTTTGAATAGATGGGAATTTGTGTGAGTCTGAGATTCCTGGGATGAATGATGATGAGGAAATTGAAAGGATTCATGTGTGTGACTTTTAAATTGTGGTTGTTTTAGGCCTCGGATAAAGGAATGGCTGAATAAAGGAGAAACAGTTATCGTTGATCGATACGCTTATTCTGGAGTGGCTTTCTCTTCAGCGAAAGTAATTAAAATTCAACAATCAGTTTTGCACGTAGTACATGTTTTAAGGAAAATGGATCTTCAGGAAACGCTGGACTTAAAATGGTGCATGATGCCGGACGTCGGAATACCTCAACCAGATCAAGTTCTGTACCTGAATTGCAGTTTAGGAGAAGCGTCGCAAAGAGGAGATTATGGTTCAGAACGGTATGAAAACACTGAATTCCAAAAGAAAGTGAAAGAAGTATTTTTTCAGTTGAAAGATGATGCCTACTGGAAGGTACATACAAGTTATCACTTAAACCGATGCCCTCAAAAGCATTCTTCTAACACGTAATTGATAAATTGACAGGTCGTGGAAACAAATCGTGAGAAGGATGAGGTTCATCACGAAATTTTGGAGTCCGTTCTAAATACAATTAAAGAATGTGAAAACAAGCCAATCCTACCTCTTTGGGATGAACTAATAAAGAAGTCCACATAGGTACAATTCGTACCTTCCAATTTCTAGTTTCAAACCTACTATCTACTAACTAGAATTAAATAGCTGTAACAAGCATCAAATTGATTTTCTAAAATGTTTAGTTGAGATTACATCTTATTATCCGTTCATCTCGGATCTAAATGGTATTGGACTCTTTTAACGTGATTTAATCAATAATATCCTCTCAATCCATCGATCCTGCTTACCACTGAGCTGTCTTTGTATCATCATTGTTACCTGTGAGTCTCACATCTCACCTCCTCACCTGCCTGCTCCACTTAATGGCATATAAAAGAAGAACCATAATCCGGTCGTCATTAATGTAATCCTTGTGTGCAGAGACCAAAGTGAGTTTTTCCTTTTCTACCTGAGTGACCGTTGCCATATTCGTTATGAGAGTAACATAATGGAGATGACATTAATCTCCAACGATGACCTGTGATTGTGCGATGGTTGGAATACTTGGAATAAGATTGATGACTCATTAGGGGCATTGGGAGACCTCACACCTTATTAGCAGCTCCTGCGAAGACAACAATGATGATGAGAGTTTCTTCCTTATAAAGTGGTTGGGTGAGGGAAGGGGGGGGGAGGTGAGAGCGTGTCCTTATACGGACCGACCTTGGTGAGGGCGTGGGTGGGAATCAAGTGACGAGGTCCACTGCTCGTTCCACCCCACATCTCTCACTCTCACTCTTCCGTCCCCATGGCAACTCTCTGCATCTCCACACTCTTCCACAGCCTCTGCAGTCCCACCACAACATCCTCAGCACCAACACCGACGTCCTCATCATCTTCCTCCTACTAGTCACAAACCTCAGAGGAATGTCCACCCGGCCAAATGTCGACCCCGGCTCCAGACTGGGCCGCATTCAGGTAAAAATATGATTCCTCAATATCCTCAAGGTTTGTTGTGTCTCCCGTTGTGGTGGTGGTGGTGGTGGTGGTGATGTTTTGGTACCCGGGTGTTCGTATCCAATGGCTAATCGATTGATGAGGTCTCCTCAGCTATGTATTAGTTAAGCTACCACAATAGATTCATAATCGATCGGCCTTCATTCATACTACAGGGACACTCACTCTTCCTCAATGCATCGAACGCATCACTTCGAATATGGACTCTCTTGCCTATTACTCCCCGAGGTCCATACAAGACTCCATTATCAAGGTCAGATAACACGAAGGCCAACCACCACCACCACCGAAACCACCAACCACTCCCCCTGATTTGTATTAATGTGTTCAAATGCTTATCAAGTTGCTCTGTGTTTTTGCAGGCTCAATTCCAGCAGAAACAAATGCAGGAAAAGGAAGCTAAGTTGCTGCAAATGTTGGATAGTCAACAACAACGTGTGATGGAGAAGGCTCAAGGGATGGTTAGCAAGTATAGCAATCCACCCACACCAGTTCCTCCTGGAAAGGTACGTCCCACTTGTTTGACATGGCAAAACTTTCTTCTCACTTGTACATGTGTATAAAGGTGCGACAGATGTTCGAAGAACGAAGGAAAGGAGGTGGAGGAAGTGTGAACGGCGAACGAGGACGGAACGGTACTCTCGCAGGGATTGACAAGTCCTACCCTTTGGAACCCATTGTGACCCCACCGGCTAAAAGTCGCAGTGCGAGCAGCAAGAGCCTCGACCCTCCCCGCAGACCAGCTGTAGCTCCAGCCATGAAACCTCTTAACTTGGGCTCAAGTAATAAACCTCTCCGAGAAACACCTCCTCCCAAGAAGGACCCTCTTACTACGAATCTCTCTCCCACCAACGGTGCTCCAAAGTCCAGAGTGTCCCCCATGATGGGCATGAGAGGTGCCCGAAGTCCAGCAAGCAATAAGACATCCCCGTCCCCCGTTTCATCTCCAAGTTTTGATGACTCTTCGTATCCTCCTCCTCCTGCTAACACGACCAAGTATTCTGACTATGCCACTGAGCTGGAGAAGAGAGAAGCTTCCCTTTCCAATAAACTCAAAGGGATGGACATTTCCGGAGGGGAAGGGAGGAAAGTACCTTCAAAACCAACGAGTCCTGTGAGGAGGGCGCCTTCTACAACACCCGCCACCGTTACTACTGTAAGTACCATTCATTTCATTCCAATGCAGCTTCTGAAAAAATGTATGGATTGTTTAGAAACCAAAGTCCAAACCACCGTCCCCTGTGAAACAACGTGCAGGTCCGCCGCCTGGACTTGACGAATGTAAAATGTGCGGAAGATATTTTGCTCCAGACAGGATTGCAAAGCACGAATCAATTTGTAAGAAAGTGAAAACAAAGAAAAGAAAAGTTTTCGATCCGACGAAGATGCGAATGCAAGGCACTGAAGCTGAGCCTTACCTTCGACACGTGTCAGCCAAGAAAGCCCCTCCGAGATCAGTCGCTCCTGCTGCTCAGGTACGCTGTTATACATTGTCCAAGGTAGGAACTCTTTATTAATGTGGGATTTTATACGTAAACAGGGCGCTGGAGCCAAGAAAAGTGGCGACTGGAGAAAAAAGCATGAAGAATTTATTAGAACCATCCGAGCAGCAAAAGAATACCAGACCCATGTTGCTCGCGGTGGAGACCCTGCTGACTTGCCTCCTCCCCCTCCGTCAGACAATTCTGATTACATACAGTGTCCACACTGCAATCGGAAGTTTTCACAGGGAGCAGCGGAACGGCACATTCCCAAGTGTAAGAACATAAAGTCAAACAAGCGATAACCATGAGATACGGAACGGTGTACCTGTTGTGTGTGTGAGAGAGTATGACACTCGGACATTTCGGACTGACCTCACCTTCGAGTTACTAATCGTGTAAAACATAATACTATTTTTAATCCACATAATGTTTTTACATGTAACTTATAATACTTACGTCGTTGCATATTACTCACCCTCAAATACGATGAGAACTGCTTTTTGTATAATAAAATTCTAGCAACTTTTCGAACTTACGGAAAATTATGTGTTTTGTAATAATTGC